>JAKUCV010003964.1:62086-101198 GCA_028386065.3 Turnera subulata | reverse complement strand
GCAATGATGAATACTTGTCAACAATTGTATCCATACATGTCATGCATGTAATTCACAAATTATATATCTCATATACAATAACAATGCATCATATGCAATATAAGCCGCTACGCAGAGGTAGCACGGCAGTCCCGCTAGCCGGTTAGCGGGCAGGGTCAAGGGGCAGCGCCCTTGCCAGGGCTCGGGGCTCATCATATGCAATATAAGCCGCTACGCAGAGGTAGCACGGCGGTCCCGCTAGCCGGTTAGCAGGCAGGGTCAAGGGGCAGCGCCCTTGCCAGGGCTCGGGGCGGAGCCCCGGTCCAAAAATTATATGAACATCGATGCTTAGACCTCAACATCGATGTTCAACACTTGAACATCGATGTTTGATTCTTGAACATCGATGTTGGAAGGTTCTGAAAGTCCAAGAATTAGGCAGTAGTTTTAAACATCGATGTCTAACCCTTAAACATCGATGTAGGACTCATGAACATCGATGTTCAAACTTGAACATCGATGTTGGAGACCTCTGCCAATTCAAGTTTCATGGCAGTACTTTTAAACATCGATGTATAGCCCCTAAACATCGATGTTTCAGTCCTGAACATCGATGTTCCCTGCTGAACATCGATGTTTCAGACTTCTACCAAGGCCAAAACTCATGTGGACATCGATGTTCAACCATTGAACATCGATGTTCTAGCCTCGATGTACTAGAACGACCATCGTTCCTTACGAAAACCGACAATCGATTTTCCTTTTGTCGAACCCCTTCGACTTACTGCCAAGAACCTCTTGATTGATATCACATACCAATCAAGTGCTTGTTGTCCAAACCTTTTGACACAACCAACCTCAACATATATCACATATACACAAAATGAATTCAGCATATCACATATACCAAAATGAACTCATCATATCAAACACATTAAGATGAACATATCAACATATGCACCAAATTCGGTTTAGAGCTTCACAAGAGGCTCTGCTACCACTGTAAGTTTCCGGTCATGCAAAATAGACAATCTAAATGCAACAAATGCACAGCAGAAATCCGGAAACACATGAAGGATCCAAGTGAAGCAACTAAACTGAACAACAAAATCGATCATACCTGGACCTCTAAAACTCAAGAATATGTCATAATGAAGATAACGAGATGTGGAAGAGGTGAGCTTGCTAACACAAGGGGACCAAGCTTGGACATTGGTAGTTTTACACTCAAACTAGTCCTTAAAACCCGAAAGTTATGTAAAAGTACCAACTAACTAATGTTCTCCGAGTGGATGCAGGAGGAACAGGTATTCAGTTCATCCAAGTTGTACAGAGCACATAAAAATTGCCTAACATTTTAAAATGTCAAGCATTTCACATTTCCACCCAAGTGGTGCAGGCAAGGAAGACAAACTCTTTTGAGTCTTGACAAAGCATCAAAACAATTATTGCAACACCTTTTCTTTTCAAATGATCACAAGCAACTTCATCACAAGAGCATAGAACGGAGTGGAAACAAGCAGAGTCAGGAGGATTTGCTCAGCTGCACTTAACCAAAAATTATGGTTGCAGAGGAGGACACACCCGTTTGCTCCATCTATGTCAAAGATGTTGTGCAAGGTACCAAGCCTTAAGTGCTGCAAATCAACAAACGCTAGCCAATGGATACTCCAATGACCCTGTATGCTCAATGCTAATAACAGAGAACAAGTCAACTGGAAGAGGAAACTGCAGAAAAGGTGGTATTCCTATATAATAAAAAGTAAGAAAAAATAAATTTTGATCAGTAGCCAGTGTGGTCAACTAAGGTATACCTCTAAGAAAATACTATTGCAAGACTCCAAATATGCCTTAAACGAATTGGAACAAACGAAGAAAAAGATCAATTGTAAGTAGAGAGCCACACCTCCGGAACATTGTAGGACTTCAATTTCAGTTGCATCATTTAGAGAAGAGAAGCTCTTTGGACCCTTGCAATAACTCTAGCTCTTGAATGCAATTTGGAAATTCATGAAGTCTCTGCTAATATCACATCCCCACACAACAATTCTTTTCACACTTTGATATCCTGAATCACGGAAAGAATGGTTCACACCAGTACAGAAGCGGCCTAATGGTTTCTTATTTTTCCTGGGACTGCATATTTTATGAAACCAACAGCAAAACAACATTCCAAAATCTTCCAATTGTATTAAGCCTCTCACCTCTTCCCCATCAACTAATGACTTATGGTGATGTCTGTGGAATTGTAAATGCGAGAGATTTGGTAATATGCCACACCAAACACATTTAGATGATGGCAATGCATACTGAGGTACCTGAGCTAGTGGAGCATTGACAAGCCGTCAGGTACTTCATCAATCGTTGCACCATGTAAGTCCAAAACCTCCAAATCTTGAAACTTGACAAGAGATGGTACATACATCAAATAAGTCCAGCCTGTAAGTAGCAATGCAGTGAGTCTCACGAGATTAGAGATGAAAGTAGGCAATTTTCGACCTTGGGACAGTTCAAGAACTTTGAGGCCACAAAATTATGCAAAGTAGGAAGTTGCTATATATTCAAACTTAACACAAGGGTTGACAGATTAGGACAGCACGGTGAGTGTCCGAGAGGAATGTTCTCAATGTTGTTGTTTATAAATGAAGCTCTATGCAGATTCTCCCACCACTTACTGGCATCTGGCAATGTTCTAAATTGCTTACCCGCTTCAACCAAGACAGGTGACCTCTCTGCAGATTCTTGAAGGGCAGTATCCCTAATCAAGTTATGAATCTTCAATACGCCAAAAAGAACTGTAAAAAAATAAGAAAACAATCAAATTGTAAGTGGATAGAATTAAAGGCAAAATAGAATTAGAAAGTGAGACCAGAGGCAAACCTTAAATCTGAATCATTGAAGGAACTATAATCAGGAACATAGTGGAGGATATCCTTGGCAGAGGGATGGTCCCGCTCAAACTGTTCCAGCAACTTTCTTGAACCAAAATGACCTTGTCGAAGAAATGGGAGAGGAGGAGCTATTGATATCTTCCTTAGCATCCGACACCGACCAAGACTTAATACTTGGAGGGACTTACAAATCAGTGGCCAATCACAAATGCTTGTGAGTCGTGGTAGATCGTAAAGGCTTAATATTCTTAATTTGGGGAGACTGAGTTGGAGAGAAGGGAGAGGAGGAGCTATTGGTATCTTTTTTAGCATCGGACACTCAAAAACTTCAATTTCCTGTAAGGACTGGCAAATCAGTGACCCATCACAAATGCTTGTGAGTCGTGGAAGATCATGAAGTCTTAATATTCTTAGTTTTGGGAGACTGAATTGAGAAGTGATGTTAATGCTGCTGCCACTTTCTTCACTTGCTATTATCTCTTCCATTCCTTGACATCCTTCTATATCAATCTCTTCTAGGTTCTTCAGGTTTTGCAGCAACCCCGGAGGGAACAACATCTTCATTCCGTACAGAAGACACCTGTATATATAAAGCTGCTTAAGATGAATAAAGGTACTGCCATAGGATGGAGATGATCCAGAAGAAGAAGAAGACGACACCAAACATTCAACTCCAACACAGCAACGGATCGTAATAGACTTCAACTCAGTTGCAATACTTACAGGAAGTAAGCTCCTTGGACACTTGCAACCATTTAACACCAGATTTTCAATGCCTTTTGGAAGTTCATTAAATTGTATACTAATGTCACATCCCCACATCCCAACATCTTCTAACAGTTGCATATCTGGCAATCATATCAAACGAACCATTCACAAAAACATCAAAAATTACCAGTGGTTTCTCGTGCTTTTGGAGTTGCAAATAACTGTTAAACCCAGCAAAGTCTTGAAAACCACATACCAAACCTTCCAAATTCCTTAAGCCACCTACCTCCTCCCCTCTAACCATCCAATTGTGAAGTCCCAGGAATTGGAGACGGAAGAGATTTGGTAATATACCGGCAGGAAAAAATACCTGATTTCCGCGATTCATATTGAGATACCTGAGGTTGTGGAGCAACGCCATACCGTGGGGCACTTCTCTAAGTGAAGTCTCATACAAATCCAAAGCCTTCAATTCCTGAAGCTTGGCAAGCGATGGTACATGCCTCAAACAGCGACAGTGTGCAAGGACCAACGCATTGAGTCTCAGAAGATTAGAAATGGAACTTGGCAATTCGTCAATGCAAGCATATGAAAGATCAAGAATTTTGAGATCATTAAATTTCTCAAAGAAAGAATCCCCAATATATTTTAACCTCACATTCCAGCTTAAGAAAAGAGCTGACAAATCAGGGCAGCAAGGTGAGTGGCCAGAAGGAATGTTCTCGATGTGGTTTCCTATAAATGAAGCTCTATGCAAGTCCTTCCTCCACTTACCCACATCTGGCAGTGCTTTTAATTGCTTACCAGCTTCCACCATCACAACTGACCTTTCTCTCAATTCTTGAAGCGCAACATCCCGAATCAAGTCATGCATCTTCACACTTCTCTCCTGAGGTATATAGCCTTCCAACAACAAGCAAAGGCTTTGTAGTTTATTAAGCATGACATGGCCTTTATCAACCTCTTCTTGTCCACCCTTCCCTTCTTGTATTATTCCCTCACAAATCAAGAGCACTATTAACCCCACTCTTTCAATCGAAAAATCCTCCGGAAACAATGCACAATACAGAAAACACTCCTGTAAAGAAGGATCTTTTAAACGGACATAGCTCAATCTTAATACTGCAAATACTTTTTGCTCCATGTCATCATCTTTTGTAAACTTTGATTCTCTTAGTTGAGCCAACGTATACCTCCATTCACTTACATCATCTACTCCTTTCATGCTTCTTGCCATCACCTTAATAGCAAGCGGTAACCCCGCACATTCCTTTACGATAGATTTCGCAAGTGCTTCATCTTCTATCTCAATATTCTCAATCTCCTTCTTGAACAAATCAAAATCTTCTCCGACCGACAGAGGTTCTACTTTGACTGTATTCTCTTTGCAACCCATCTTTCTACAAACTTCATATGATCGGGTCGTAAAAACTAACTTGCATCCATTTAGTTCAACTGGAAGTCCCACATCCTTTGTATCAAAATCATCCCACAAATCATCTAAGACAAGAATAGATTTCTGTTTTCTAACCAACTCTTTATATAACTTTGCAGCTCTTTTCCTTATATCATCCTCCTTTGGAATATCTATGCTAATAGCCTCAGCAATACCATCTTGTAACTTGTATATGCTAAAATCTTGGGACACAGTGACCCAGTAACTTGGAGGAAAAGAATCTGACCTTTCTACAAGTTGATTGTATATATGTGCCATCAATGTGGTTTTCCCAACACCTCCCATTCCCCAAACTCCAATCTTCTGAACATCATCCTCCATCAACAAAGACCAGATCTCATCCTTAGCTGTCTCAAACCCATCACCAACCAAGTCTGATGTGAGAAACTTATACTTCCATGTCCCTGTCCATGAAATAAATATCAGGTATCATTTGAATGTAAACCAAATTTACATTAATTAATTGAAAAACAAGATCATAACAAGTAATTAATTTTTATTTGGTGTTCCCTCTTTCTGACAAAAAATTAGACAAATCTTCGATTTTAATACATATATTCAATTATTATTGAGGTATATGATTGCAATAGATTTAATATGATCGTTCTCTAACATTTGTAAAGAATGCATATGATTTAAAACTTTTGACAGCAATGGTTGCGTTACCAGTAATGTATTTGTTAAAGTTGATCAGTTTGTCTTGAAGATTGAAGAATTAATGAGCTGGTTGTGTCTGTTGAGTCTTTAATGCTATGTTTGTTGTGTCTTTAATGCTATATTTCACTTTAATTTAAAGTAGTTGTCAGGATTTTGGAGAATGTAGCATGCTCAATTAATTGTGTCCAGGCATGCCAAAGCCTAATTAGGTGGTCTTAGCTAGGTGCTATGTTGGTAGACTACACTTTTGTGGGTTATAAGTGTGCTGCTCATTCTCTAGTTTATGTATTGGAAAACCTGTATCCTATTGGAATAGGAACAAAGAATCCAATCTGTTTTTCTCATTCTTGAGTGTGTTTATAGTGCAAAGTGTATGTTCTTTGTGCCTTGTTGATTGTTCAAATTTCTGGAAATTTCTGCTTGAATGTTCTTGGTGTTCTTCATGAGTTCTTGAGGGTGATTCTTTGAGAGATTTGTTAAACACTAAGTATTTTCGTTTCTGAGTGTTCCTTGAGCGTAATTAAGGTTGTTTGATCACAAATACAACAACCTTTCAGTGTTAGAATCATAATTCTTCATCAAGTGTTCTAGGTGTTCTAAGTGTTCTTGAGTTTTCTGGAAAATTTCCAGAATTGTGCAGCAAATTCCTGCTGCTTGCTGCTGTCCTATTTCCAACAATTGGTAGCGGAGCATAATTGATCTTAAGGGGCCTAGTTATGAGTTCTTCAGCTAAGACAAGCTTGCCAATTCCTCCAGTCTTTGATGGTGACAATTACAATTATTGGGCAATCCGGGTTAAAGCCTTCCTTGTTGCAAATGGCTTATGGGAGATGATTGAGAAAGGATGTCCTCAGGTTGACATTGAAGGCCTCTCTGTAAATCAGTTGAAGGCATACAACGAGAATCTCCAGAAGCATAATCTTACTATTTCCTATTTGTTTTCCCTTGTATCTGCTGATATATTTCCTTTGATAGTCAATTGTGATTCAGCAAAAGAAGCTTGGGAGACTTTGGAAAAGCAATATCAAGGTTCAGTAAAGGCCCAGCAAATCCGGATGCAGTCCATGAGAAGAGAATTTGAAATGATCAGAATGAAGGAGGGAGAGACTGTGAAGGAATACACATCAAAAGTTCAGGGGCTTGCTAACCAAATGAGGCTCCAAGGAGAAAAGATTCCAGATTCAAAGCTAGTGGAGAAGATCCTCAACACGGTTACTAGAAGATTTGAAGCAAGAGTGACTGTGATTGAGGAGACAAAAGACCTCACAACTCTGTCCGTAAATGAATTAATAGGCTCACTCTTGGCTCATGAACAAAGGATGAAGATTAAAGATGATGATGATGCTGATTCTGAGATTGCTCTTCAAGTGAAACAAGTCCAGAAATTTGGCTTAAATGAGTCGAATGATGAAGGAAGAAACCAGAATTTAGTTGGCAAGGGAAAGGAGCCAGCAACTTCAGGCTGCAGCATTTGCGGCAAACTCAGTCACATTGAGAGCAAGTGCTGGAAAACCAAAAAGTGCAATATATGCAAGAAAATGGGGCATATCTCAAAGTACTGCAAAGCCAAGCAAACAAAGCAACATAATCAAGAGCAGTCCATGCAAATACAACCTGAGCATGCTCAGCAAACTGAAGAAGTTCAGGGGAGAGAGCTCATGCTCATGGTATCTTCACCAAATTGCAAAGCCGATTCCAGAACATGGCTTATTGACAGTGGGTGCACTAACCATATGGCTTGTGACTCTAGATGGTTTGAGGAGCTAGACAAGTCGGTAACACCTCAGGTCAAAGTGGCAAATGGTGAGATTGTCCAAGCAGAAGGCAAAGGCGTTGTTGTTGTCAAAACCAATCAAGGTATCAAGTACATCAATAATGTTCTTTATGTTCCCTCATTGAAACAGAATTTGCTTAGTGTGTCTCAAATAGCCAAGAATGGTTATGTTGTTGAATTCAAGGGTGATTTTTGTGTGATTGTTGATAAAGATGGCAAGTTACTTGGCAAAGTTAAAATGGAGAACAGTAGTTTTCCGGTAAGATGGGATTTTGTGGCTGAAAGTGCTCTTTCTTGTGGACAAGAAGAGTCTCATCTGTGGCATCGTAGATGTGGTCATGCTAACTTACAATCTTTGAAGCATGCATCTATGAATGGTTTGATTAGGGACTTGCCTATTTTGAATGAGTTGAAAGGTGTTTGTGAACCTTGTCAAGTTGGTAAGATGCATAGGAACTCATTTCCAGCTCAAGCAAATTGGAGAGCCGACGAGAAGCTTGAATTGGTTCATACTGATCTTTGCGGACCAATGCAGACTCCATCCAATGGTGGTAATTTGTATTTTCAGTTGTTTATTGATGATTTCAGCAGGATGTGCTGGATTTATATGTTGAGGCGCAAATCTGAAACCTTTCTGGTGTTCAAGAAATTCAAAGCACTTGTAGAAGCTCAAAGTGGATGCAAATTGAAGAAGTTGAGATCAGATAGAGGGAAGGAGTTTATTTCCTCTGAGTTTGAAGATTTCTGCAGCAACCATGGCATTGATCATCAGCTAAGTGTGGCCTACTCTCCGCAGTAAAATGGAGTAGTGGAAAGGAGGAACAGGACCATTATGAATATGGTCAGAAGTATGTTAGCTGAAAAGAAAATGCCACAAAGGTTTTGGGCAGAGGCAGCCTACACTTCAGTATATCTTCTCAACAGGTTACCAACAAAATCGGTGAAGGATATGACTCCAATTGAAGCTTAGAGTGGTGTGAAACCAACAGTGAAGCACCTGAAAGTTTTTGGCTCATTGTGCTATGTTCATGTTCCTGATGTGAAGAGAAAGAAGCTAGATGGCAAAGCTGAAAAAGCTGTCTTTATTGGTTATAGCTCCCAATCAAAGGGCTATAGAGTGTTCAATGTGGTCACAGGCCAAGTAATGACAAGTAGAGATGTCAAGATTGATGAAGATGCTCTCTGGAATTGGGAGACAAATGAAGTGGAAAGGCATGAAAGCATTGGTGAGCAGATGCAAAATGAAAGGGAAAGCTTGAATGAAGAAGACTATGATTCAGATTCTCCTCCCCTAAAGATCAAGCCATTGGCAGAAGTATATGAGAGGTGCAACTTGACGATTTCAGAACCTGTTTGTTATGAACAAGCTGCCGAATTTGATGAGTGGAATAGAGCAATGAAAGAGGAGATTGAGATGATCAAGAAGAATGACACATGGTCACTTGCTGCCCGTCCTTGCAACAAGAAGGTGATTGGGGTCAAGTGGGTTTACAAGGTGAAACTTAATCCTGATGGTAGCATTAATAAGTACAAGGCAAGGTTGGTGGTTAAAGGCTATGCTCAAGAGCCTGGAATTGACTACTTTGAAACCTTTGCTCCTGTGGCAAGGTTAGACACCATCAGATTACTCATTGCTCTTGTGGCTCAAAATGGCTGGAAAATTTATCACTTAGATGTCAAGTCTGCTTTTCTCAATGGCATTCTTGAAGAGGAGGTCTATGTGGAGCAGCCCCCAGGTTTTGTTGAAATCGACAAGGAGGATCATGTGTACAGGTTGAATAAGGCTCTTTATGGCCTGAAGCAAGCTCCAAGAGCTTGGTATAGCAGGGTTGATGCCTACTTCATGAAGAAAGGCTTCAATAGAAGTGTGAATGAGCATACACTTTATGTGAAGTCGAAAAATTCGAAGCTTGTGATTGTGTCTCTGTATGTTGATGATTTGTTAATTACAGGGAATGATGCTGATTTGATTCAGGAATTCAAGTTGGAGATGGCAAGGGAATTTGAGATGAGTGATCTTGGATTGATGAGTTACTTTCTGGGTTTAGAAGTAGCTCAAGTTGATGGTTCAATCTTGATTTCACAGCAAAAGTATGCTGAGGATGTGCTAAAGAGGTTCAAAATGGATGAGTGCAAACCTGTAAGCACACCTCTGACTCCAAATGTGAAGATTGTGAATGATGAAAATGAGGAAATCACTGAAGAAAAGGAGTATAGAAGCTTTGTTGGAAGTCTGATGTACCTTACTGCAACAAGACCAGATTTGGTGTTTGCTGCAAATGTGCTCTCTAGGTTCCTCCAAAAGCCTAAGAAGAGTCATGCAGAAGCAGCTAAAAGAGTCCTACGGTATATTAGAGGAACTGCTGGTTTTGGACTTCATTACACAGCAAGTGATGATGTCAAATTGGTGGGATATTGTGACAGTGATTGGGCTGGTTGTTTAGAGGATATGAAGAGCACTACAGGCTATGTGTTCTTATTTGGAGGCAATGCCATTTGTTGGGGATCAAAGAAGCAAACAGCCATTGCGCAATCAACTGCAGAAGCTGAGTACTTGGCTGCAGCAACCGCAGTCAATCAATTAATTTGGCTCCGAAAATTGCTAGTTGATTTGAATCAAGTCCAGGAGTTGCCTACTCTACTTTTTTGTGATAACAAGTCTGCAGTTGCCATGGTAAAGAATCCAATTGATCATGGCAGGACTAAACATATCAAGATCAAGTATCATGTGATTAGAGAAGCAGAGAAGGAAGGAGAGGTTTTGATTGAGCACTGCAGTTCAGAATTCCAGCTTGCTGATGTGTTCACTAATGCATTTCCAAAGCCAAGGTTTGAGTTCCTAAGGTCACAGCTCAAGGTGCAAGACAATCCGATCAAGGGGGAGTGTTAAAGTTGATCAGTTTGTCTTGAAGATTGAAGAATTAATGAGCTGGTTGTGTCTGTTGAGTCTTTAATGCTATGTTTGTTGTGTCTTTAATGCTATATTTCACTTTAATTTAAAGTAGTTGTTAGGATTTTGGAGAATGTAGCATGCTTAATTAATTGTGTCCAGGCATGCCAAAGCCTAATTAGGTGGTCTTAGCTAGGTGCTATGTTGGTAGACTACACTTTTGTGGGTTATAAGTGTGCTGCTCATTCTCTAGTTTATGTATTGGAAAACCTGTATCCTATTGGAATAGGAACAAAGAATCCAATCTGTTTTTCTCATTCTTGAGTGTGTTTATAGTGCAAAGTGTTAAACACTAAGTATTTTCGTTTCTGAGTGTTCCTTGAGCGTAATTAAGGTTGTTTGATCACAAATACAACAACCTTTCAGTGTTAGAATCATAATTCTTCATCAAGTGTTCTAGGTGTTCTAAGTGTTCTTGAGTTTTCTGGAAAATTTCTAGAATTGTGCAGCAAATTCCTGCTGCTTGCTGCTGTCCTATTTCCAACGGTATTCTCCAATCTTGTTGACAATGTTTTGAATTACCTCTGACTCTTTCCTGCACCAAGACAAGACAAAAATTGAAAAGGCTGGAGCATTTTACTCTTCGGATGTGAAAAGGAGGGAAAAGAAACAATACAATAAAGGTTAACAAAAGCAATCTTGTTAGACAAGCTTCTAACTTTTGGTGCAGATAGGCTAGCTAGGTTAGCATCTGATATGCCCCTAGAGAATTTTTTGATATCCTGTACAGGACTGCCCAGATTTTATAACCTTTTATAACTGTTTTGATATTAGAATGATATACATCTTCCGACCCCAAAAAAAAAAAGCATTATTCTTGAAAATAATGATTTTGTCATTTTGATACTAGGGGTTTTAGGGTTAATATTTTTAGGAAGCAGTTATTATGCAGTTAAACTTCAATTATGTGTTAAGATTTGATAGAATCTTATGAGTTATGATTTCTAGGTTGTGGTATGTACGCAGTACGTTCAAATTTAGATGTGTAAACACGAAAACAGTATGTATGAAGAAATATGCTTTAATAGAATCCTGTTACAACACAGACATTCTTTTCCTCCTTAGAGATATATTTTTTTTTAAAAAAAAAAGATCAACAAATCTAGATAAAGACAATGTTGTTTATTTATACTTACATTTTTTCTCCAACCTGTATCCCGGACAGGCCTCCAATTTTTGCTAGAGACTCTTTCCATTCATTTACTTTCTCCTCCTCGAAACCCTTTTGGTGCTCAGCGAAAGAGTTAGCGAAACTCTTCCTTTGATGCCTGACATCAGATGGATCCACATGATAGAAAATCGGCAGAACATGATGTCCACCTTGTGTGTGACGGTCCATGATGATCACAAGTTCATTTAGGCACCATTTTGAGGAAGCATAATCTTGAGAGAGTACAACTATGGATGATTTTGATTCTCGAATTGCTTTTGTTAGCTCGGTTCGAATTTCCTTCCCTAACTTAATTCCTTCGTCCTCAAAAAACACCAGATATCCTGCTCTGACCAACTCTCTCTTGAGATGATCAACGAAGATATACCGGGTATCCGGACCTCTGAAACTCAAGAAAATGTCATAATGAAGGTATGGAGAAGTGGAAGATGAGGCTGCTTGTTCTGCTGGGTTGCTCTTTTGCTTCCTCAGCCGGTTGAGCTCCATGATGTAAAATGGACTACGTACGTACTGATATATATGTATCTACAAAGAACCCGGTGGACCAAAAACAATGCATACAGTACAAAATTATAAATAAATTAATAACTAAAATGTTTAGAGTAGGCAAAGTCCATAAAAGGGGCTGGATAGAATACAAATAATTAAATGATAAAAAAACTCTGTTTCTATTCTTTTTTCGCTTCTTTTTTTTTATAGTTAATTAATTGATGATAAAATTCCAATTAATTAAAAGATCTCCACAGATATTTGTAGGTATATATTGGCAAGTGATCCATGTATCTCATGATTTAACAAATTTGTAGCTTGTTCATGCCGTGATAAACAAGTTTTAATGGGTAATTGGTGATGAGTAAAATTAACATGGTTATCCTAGTATGGATTTGGTAGATCCAACTCCTGAAACAGGCTAGTAGTATCTTTTGTGCAGGAAAAAGGATATATATATAGGAAGAGGAAACATGAACAGCTAAATTAATTTTAGCTATAGTGACTCTGCAACTCCTTAATTCTCATTTCTTCAAACAACATCATGATTTGGAGAGAAGAGGAAGAGGAAACATGAACAGCTAAATTAATTACCTGGCAGATAACCAAAAAGTATAAATGATCGATCTGATAGATAGTTGAGGCAACAGTTCGTCAGTCAAGCAGCATGATGAGACCTCAGTCCCTGACTTGATACACAAAGACTTGGCCGTTGGAGGTTGGAAGACCGTATATACAAGAAGAATGATCAAGAGAGGACCATATTCAAGGATCGGAGTTGACTTATCATTTCCTTTGGTCAAAAAATAATGAAAAGGTAGTTCTCTGTGCCTTTCAAGAAAGTGCCAGGGAGCTTTAAAAAAATTCAATTCATGCCAAATTCCACCGTCCAGAATTAAATGTATAGTATCATAATTATAGTATACCATCATCTACAACTTCTTCCATTCAGGGGTTAGTATCCTCTGTTAGTCTGGTTGGATCACACACCATTATTAAAACAAAAATGATAGTTGTATATGCAAATAAAAATCATTAAATTATTAATTTATAAAAGAGTGAGTAAGTGTTTTTGTCCCTTAAATTGGAGGTCTCGTTTTCGTAGCCAAATATGTAAACTTTTTTCAGTAAACTTTCAGTTACAATTAAACAATCCCTTGAACTTTATTTTATAATCAAATATTTCCTTAAACTTTATATTGAGAACGGTTTAGACCATTAGATGTTTTGTTGAATATTCGTTAACAATTGCTGCATATTGGGGTTTTCCCTCCGAATCTGTTCTAATGTGTTTTTTTTTTTTTTTACATATTTATTTGTAGTGAGTAGTGACAGGAGTAATAAAGTTCAAACGATTTGGTCTAAATCGATACTAAATCCTGGAATTCCAGAATCTGATAAACACATTTCAAACGATCTCAATACCGCTCTCAGAAAATCAGAATATTGTTCACTCATCAAAACAACAACTTAGGACACTTAAACAATCAAAATCACTCAATTTTGGTGGAGAATAAACAATTCCACGGATTCTCACTCACTGTTCCATTACATATACCACAGGTGTTCATCACACTTTTTTGGTGTTCTGAAGCATGTAAACGTTATGTGATTTCTGTTACCAGGAGTTTCTGGATTACAGCAAAAAATATCTTCCAAAAACAATTAGCTAATAAAATGTTCCTTACACCTACCAAAAACATATCCAAAACACATATTTCAACATCTGATAGGCATCTTATGAAAAAAAGTTGGGGCCCAAAATTGGAGTAACAGGATCACAGTTACTGACGTCAACAAGAAGCATGCTAGAACATCAGAATTGGTACGATGTATCAAGAGGATAAGAAAGGCTGCAGTGTAACAGCATACAGAAAGAGACATGAAATAAGCCTAACGAAAAGAAGTGTAACCAAATAAGAAAACAATCTAATTGTAATTGGACAGAATCAAAGACAAAATGGGATTAGAAAGTCTGACCAGAGGCAGACCTTAATCTCAATCCAACTCATCATTGGAGTAATTTTAACGAGGAACATACTGATCAGGAACAAGCTGGACGATATCCTTAGCACTGGGATGGTCCTGCTTAAACCGTTCCAACAACTCTGTTGAACCAAAAAGAACTTTCCGAAGAAATGGGAGAGGAGGAGCTATTGGTATCTTCTTTAGCATCTCACACCGAACAAGTTTAAATACTTTGAGGGACTCACAAATCAGTGGCTCATCACAAATGCTTGTGAGCCGTGGCAGATCATAAAGACTTAATCTTCTTAATTTTGGGAGACTGAATTCAGAAGTGATGTTATTGCTGCTACCACTTTCTTCACTTGCTACTATCACTTCCATGCCTTCACATTCTTCAACTTTAAGATATTCCAGGTTCTTGAGGTTTTGCAGCAACCCCGGACGGAACAACGTCCTCATTCCGTGACACCTGAATACGGCAAGCTCCTTAAGAAGAATAAAGATACTGCCATAGGATGGCGATACCTGATGGGGTGCTTTAACATTCACAATGAAGCACAAGCTCTCCAACTCAAAAAGTTCCAGTCTCTCAAGTTTATTAAGCACACCAACAGAATATCCAGAGGAAGAAGATGGCATCAAACATACTATTCCATCACAGTAAGCAATCTTAACAAACTTCAATTCGGTTGCAGTACTTATTATAGGAACTAAGCTCGCTGGACACATGCAACCATCTAACACCAGCTCCTCAATGCCTTTTGGAAGTTTATCAAATTGCATCCTAATATCACATCCCCACATCTCAACTCTTTTAGCAGTTGGATATCTGTTAATCTCACCAATTATACAATTCACAAAAAGATGGAAAATTATTAGCGGTTTCTCGTGTTTTTGGCATTGTAAATAACTGTTCAACCCTGTTAAGTCTTGAAAACCACATGCCAAAACTTCCAAATTCCTTAAGCCACCTACCTCCTCTCCTTTAACTAACGTCATATGGTAAAGTCCAAGGAATTGGAGACGGGAGAGATTCGGTAATATACCAGCCGGAAAAACCTCCAGATCATAGGAATAAATATTGAGATACCTGAGGTTGTGGAGCAATGCCATACTGTGGGGCACTTCTCTAAGTGAAGTCTTATATAGATCCAAAGCCTTCAATTCCTGAAGCTTGGCAAGCGATGGCACATGCGTCAAAGAACGACATTCTGCAAGGAACAACCCTGTGAGTCTCACAAGATTAGAGATGGCACTTGGCAATTCTTTAATTCCAGTTTGTGAAAGATCAAGAATTTTGAGACCATTAAATTTCCTGAAAAAGTAATTCCCAGAATATTCTAACCGCCGATTGTGGCTTAACAAAAGAGTTGACAAATCAGGACAGTATGGTGAGTGGCTAGAAGGATTGTTCTTGATGTCGTTGTTTATAAATGAAGCTCTACGCAAGTCTTTCCTCCACCTACCAACATCTGGCAATGCTCTTAACTGCTTCCCAGCTTCAACCATCACAGCTGACCTGCCTCTCAATTCTTGAAGGGCAACATCCCTAATCAAGTCATGCATCTTCACTGCTCTGAAACCCATTAACGTATAGCATTCCAACAACAAGCAGAGGCTTTCTAGTTTATTAAGCATGACATGGCCTTTTTCAAATTCCTCTTGTCTACTGTTCCCTTCTTCTATTATTCCCTCACAAACCAAGAGCTCGATTAACTCCATTCTGTCAATCTTAAAATCCTCTGGAAACAATGCACAATACAGGAAACATTCCTGTAAAGAAGAATCTTTTAAACGAAAAAAGCTTAATCTCAATACCGGGAATACTTTTTGCTCCATGTCATCATCTTTTGTAAACTTTGATTCTCTTAGCTGAGCCAATGTATACCTCCATTCACTTACATCACTTACTCCTTTCATGCTTCTTGCCATCACCTTAACAGCTAGCGGTAATCCCGCACATTCCTTTACAACAGATTTCACAAGTGCTTCATCATCTAACTCGATATTCTCAATCTCCTTCTTGAACAAATCAAAAGCTTCTTTGTCCAAAAGAGGTTTTAATTTGGCATTATGTTTTTTGCATCCCATCTTTCTACAGACTTCATATGATCGAGTTGTAAAAATCAACTTGCATCTGTTTGGCCCTACTGGAAGTCCCACATCCCTTGCATCAAAATCATCCCACAAATCATCTAGGACAAGAATGAACTTTTGTTTTCTAAGCAACTCTTCCTTCAACTTTGATGCCCTTTTCATTACGTCATCATCCTCTATTGAAATATTTATGTTAGTAACCTTGGCAATACCATTCTGTAACTTGTATATACTAAAATCTTGGGATACTGTAACCCAATAACATGGTGGAGAAGAATCTGATCTTTCTAAAAGCTGATTGTAAATATGTCTCATTAGAGTGGTTTTGCCAACTCCACCCATCCCATACACTCCAATCTTGTCAACCTCATCCTTCATGAGCAAAGACCAGATTTCATCCTTAGCTCTCTCAAACCCAACACCGACCAATTCTGATGTGGGAAATTGATACTTCCTTGTCCCTATCATTTGAAAGTAAACATAAGTTAAATTAATTGTTTTTGATGCATAAAGTTCCAAAGATTTTGTTTTTTTTTTTTTCTCTTACAAATGTATAAACCATCAGGGTTGCATTGAACTTTCTCCGACTTTTGTAAGAAAGCTGTATAGCTTCTTATTAAACTACGTTAAATTAATTACATAGTGCAAACCTTTTAATAGCTTTGCAGTACCTATCAATTCTCCAATCTTTTTGACAATCTCTTGAACTGCCTCCGCCTCTTCTCTGCTTATAACAACAAAACAGCAAAATTAAAAAAGCTAGGATACTAAACATAAAAGTTTGTGTTGCATTGAAAAAAAAAAAAACTTAGAGAGATCATTTAAGTCACCAACACCATACATAACAGAGAATTATGATCTAACATTCAAATGGTCTGGTCTTTTTTATTTGAAACTTATGTAAAACAGGACTTGAAACTCACTACATGATGGAAGATATGGAGTGCCAAGGTCATGGTAGGAGGAAGAAATAGGCAGTGCAAAATATGAATACTGTGAACCAAGTTTATATACATTGTTCCTTTCAATAAAATTCAACATAGTAATCCAAAGTAATTGTTCTTAGAAAATTTTTGCAGAAGACAAGGCTGTACTATTTGTGTACACTTACGTTTTTTCTTCAACAAGTATCCCTTTCAAGCCTCCAATTTTTGTTAAAGCCTCTTTCCAAACCTTCACCATCTCCTTGTTGAAATTCCTTTGGTGTTCAACAAAAGAATCAGCAAAGCTATTCTTCTGATTCCTAACATCAGATGGATTTACATGATAAAAAACGGGCATAACATGATATCCTTCTTGTGTGTGACGTTTCATGATGTCCACAAGTTCATTTAAGCACCATTTTGAGGAAGCATAATCTTTAGAGAGCACAACTATGGATGATCTTGAGTCTTGAATTGCTTTTGGCAGTTCTGTTCGGATCTCTTTTCCTGATAGAATCTCTTGATCATCATAAAACACCAAATAGCCTCCTCTAATTAGTTCTTTCTTGAGATGGCCAATGAAAGAATATCGAGTATCTGAACCTCTGAAACTCAAGCACATATCATAATGAAGGCATCGGGAAGTGAAAGAGGAGGATTGTTCTTCTGCTGGACTGTGATTTTGACTCTTCAGTTTAGGCTCCATGGAATGAGAGTTTCTTCTTGTAATCCTGATGGACTAAAACGTCTGTTACAGTAAATGGAAAAATAAATTGCTTAAAAATCCACCTTGTGGAATAATTTAGAGTATGCCGAAAATGAAATTACATTAAGCACTTTGAGTTTATAAAGCCAGCCGAGAATGTAATCAATCATAAATTTATCACAGAGAAGGAACTGATAATGCAATGAGAGGCCGGTAAGTTTTGTTTTCCTTCCAAGAGAGTTTTAAGTAGCTTTATATAATGCAAACTTCTTGCAAGTTTCCAACTAGCACAATAATGTAAGCTACTGTCTATGTTTCCAACTACCAGAACAAATTTCCTATTGAAGCTTGTCAGAAAATGCGAGTTGACCTGTCATTAAGATTTTACTGGTCTTTTACAATACCAGTGAGTAGGAAGCAAAACTCGTAGAACTAACTAACTGAAATTGTGAGTTTCGGTATGTATGGATTGAGTCCAAAATTGGTAAAACATTCACTTTTGCTGTACGAGGAATAAAAACATAAGAGCAGCCGCCTCTGGTTTTATACCAGGTCGTCAAATTTGAAGTCTTGTGCTCTTAGTTGGCAGGGCTAGGATGATAACTAATAGAGAGACTTGGTCAGGAAAGAGGGCATTGACCTAGCATTCTAGGGACAAGGACAGGGCCAGGGGTGTCAATTTATATGATTCATGTTATCTTATTTTCGATTATTCTTGGCATATTGATATTTCTTAAAAGTATTAACATGGCTAATTAAGATTTGTATTCAGTGATTTCAGCCTTTTTGTGGTCTATGAGCATCTCTCCCACTGCAAAATCTTCACGTCCTGAAACTATGTCGCTACATGATTAATACTTCCCTATATTTTGCTTTTGAAGACCAATGAGGGAAAACACATCTGATTTTTGGGAGATTGATTAGAGGTAAAGAATAATTTTATCATGCATTTTCTTTTTTTTTTCCTGGCAAAAAATGTTGTATGCATCCTTATGGTGCTGTTTCTTGTTGTTGGCCTGCAACTCTAAATTAATTGAAGATTTGCACAGACATTTTTACTGGCTAGTGATCAATGTATCTCATCTAATTTCTAAGACACAACTGGGCAGATAAACATAAGCTAGTTAGCTATAGTGACTCTGCAACTACTTCTCATTTCTTCCAACAACATTCAGTAAATTATTTGGAGAGGAAGAGGAAATATATATAAACAGCTAAATTACCTGTGCCAACAAAACCTATAATTGACCCAACACTAGTCAGTCAAGAACCATGAGGCAGCCCCTGACTTGATGATACAAAAATACTTGGTCGTCGGGGGGTCAACCATATAATACAAGGAGGGCCACTAATCAAGAAGAAAGATTAAGAAATTTCAAGGATTATTGACAAGAAAGCACTTTGTGAAATTGCTTGAAATAAACCAATAAGTTTTTATGCAATCAAGCTGATAAAATAAACCAATAACTTGGATAGATTTTAATAAAATTTGGAAACAAAGCACTGACCTCAGCTAGCTTTATCTGCTGTAGACATTAACCAGTGACCCATGAATGATTCTGCATAATTTGAAGAACAGAAAAACTAATTAGAGAAAGAGATACATACGCATGGTACCTGACTGTGCTCTGTTCCCGGGAAAAAGAGAGCTGTGTCCAAGAAATTGCAGATAAGCTTTGTATAAAGACCAACTTCTTGGAAGTTGAAGTCCCACTCCACCCAGTGAAAAGAGTACATAAATAAGTCGGTTTCACAGGCACATACTGGTCAAATACATAATCAAGCAACCAAGGGACCTTTTTTTTTTTGTATCCATACGGATTTCTTGTTTTTAGCTTCTTAAAAACCAAAGTACGTTTATCACTATGTACCCCCAAAAATAAAACGTTAATCATTTATGATTTTAAATTATTGAAAAGCGTTTTAAAACTTTACTCAATAGAGATGTGGATTGTGTTTCCAGAATAGATATATACTAGTTCACTACCCGTGGATTCTACGGGCTTAGTTAGTACTTTTTTAATAAAATATATATTTCTTTATAAATTTTAAATTTTTAATATTATTGTATGGTTTAAAATTATTTTAACAGTATACGCATTAAACTTGCTGCTCAACCAATCTGAAAGAAAAAAAAGAATTGAAACTAATGGCCATATAAAATATTAAGAGAGGTCCTCCTTTTCCAATTACATACCTGTATTAATTTATTTAATTTCAGGTCAAATTTATATTTATGTATCGTCAATTTAATATTTTCTGATTTAGAATTATTTAAATGAAAGGCCCTAACCCGTATTTACCGTTATCCACAGTAAACACGTGGGCCACATGCAAAAACAGAAGTCATAGCAGTTACAATAAGTTGTCAACAACACACCATCAGTACTTGTCTCCGATGCTCGGAACATTAATACAGCACACTATTAATACACGCAGCGGAAGTCTTTAACACACACAAAGCAAATGATAATAAATGAGATGCATCGTAGATGGGATCCGGGCCTGGCAAAGGGTGCGCCACAGCTGCCTCGAGCGTACCTGTACTATGCACAAATCATTCTACGTGACCGAGCCACGTAGGCGAGGGGTGAGTCCGAAGTGCTCACCGGGTAAAATCCACAAGTAAATATAAATATACAGGCAACCAATAATAATAAGGCCAAAGGAAAACATATCCGGAATGTAAACATCAGAAAGATTCAAACATTGAATTGACAGCTTCTAGTTCATCCTAGACTCACTATTCCAAATTTTATGGTGGGGCCCCTATCACTAGTTAAACGTTGGCCATCGCCATGGTAGCCGATCTAGCTAGACCCAGGGTTCCGTAAACAAAATCACAACCTGACACAGGCAGGGAGCAGGACCAACCACTAACTCTCCCTACTTAAGACTACCACCTCTGGGCTGTACCAACTTTTAACCGTGATACTAAACGTCTAAGTGATTCCATTTTATTGTTAGTCTTTCTAGACACATAGCTTATCTTCATTCCCTCATAAGTCGTTCCGAGCAGGCCTTCGGCCTCTCCGCTCGTAACCATAAATCAACAGTTAACATAAGCCGGTACCCCTGTACCCAACTCTCTCTCTTATCTCAACAACAACATAAATAAATTCAACAGCAGCAGCAACATTCAACTTAAGCTATCACATAACAACTATTCTCAACCACAAGTAATATCATATCAGCAATATCACACACAGCGAAAAAACAGCAACTTATTATTACGGGCAGTATATTAATATTTACTTATCCTCACCTTGGCCGATAAATTCCACAGGAAATTCGTCGATTGGTTCCGGTTCTACTTGCTCGTACTCGTTATCAGCTCCTATTCAGCAAATAACACATACTCACATAAAGTGCACAACAATTATATGCAAACGATATGCAATACTGTAAATATATAACCCGGTTCGGTCCCGGTTACCCTGTTATCATCATCATTTAGCATTTATTTCTAGGTGTCAAAATACTTTTCCCAGTATTATTCCGGTATTAGTACTTTGATTAAAAACCTTCCAAAATTATTTCCATAAATATAAACTTAGGGAAATAATTATACTTTTCCAAAAAATTATTTTTACCAAGTTAAATCCTTTTCCCAAATTATTTTCATATTCAAAAATATTTCCAATTAAATATTTTCCATATCTTTATTCCCAAAATATTTCCATAATAGTAATATATATTTCCAAAAATATTTTCATAATATAATTCCTAAAAATATACCTTATTATTTATTTTTCTAGATTTTATTTTATTATTATTTTTTTAAAACTTTGGACTGGCCGTGAACAGTGCTGCCCAGCCCGCTGCATAAAGCCCAGGCAGACCCACACAGTGAGCCCACACAGCCAGGCCCAATCCCAATACCAACTAGCCCAAATTCAAACCCATCCAACTCAAGCCCACACTTTAACTCCTAAGCCCAAAGCAACCCAGCCTACTCAACCCACACTAATACCCAAGCCCAACATAACCAAGCCCATCACCTATTTTCACTAATACCCAAACCCAACACCAATTTCACAACCCACACTTAAATCGTCATCTTCAAGCTTTGCACTTACCTTGGCAGCGTGAGTTGCAGGCGGCAAGTGAGCGGGGGGAGGTCGGCGGCGGGCGAAGCGGCGGAATGCGGCAAGCAGGCGAGCAGGGCGGTGGTGTGGTCGTGGGTGGAACGTGAAGGGAAGGGGAAGGAAAAAGGGAGGTGGTGGCGTGTGGGGTTGGCGTGGCTTGGTGGTGCAAGTTGTGGTGGTCGACGCGTTATGCTCGGGGAAGGAGAGGATACGGTGGTTGGTCGGCGAGCTTGGTGGAGATGAAGAAAGAAAGAAAAGAGAAGAGAAACGAGAGAGGTGAGTGAGTGTGTGTGTGTGTTGGATGCGGGAAAACAAGGAAGGAAAGGAAGGCTTGTGGTTGTGTGGTTGCATGGTTGTGCATGGTTGCATGGGGTTTATATAGGCAATGAATGTTGGTGGAAACGTGCATGGTGTGTGTGTAGGTGCATGATAGATAGGTGGTTGGCTGTATGGTAATTGGTGTCACGACACGCATGGTAGCTCGGCATGAAACGCACGAGTTCACAGGTAAGGTGCAGGAAAAAAAAACACGAGGAAGGAAGCTTGTCACTGTGCAGTTATCTGTGCAGAAAAACCGTGTAGCATCCGGACACGAAAAATACCAACACTGGTCCGTAAAATCCGCAGAAATAATCTAGTTCGTGGGGCAAGGCTCGGTTTAAAAATCCAATGCATAATTTACCTCAAAATAATTACCCAAGATTATTTTTATTCGGTAAATTATTATACAAGTCTTTTTTTTACAGTCCTGGTAAATGTTAGATTTACCCGGCTGTTACAGTCTTCCCCACTTAAGGAATTTCGTCCCCGAAATTCGATCCTGATTCTGTGAAGAGATGCGGGTATTGGGTCCGCATATGTTCCTCAACCTCCCATGTGGATTCCTTCGCTGAGTGCTTGCTCCACTTGACCTTCACCATAGGAATGGTGCGTCTTCTCAATTGTCGTTCCTCCCGAGCAAGAATCTGTTCTGGCACTTCCGTGTAGGTAAGATCTTCTGCCACATCAACATCTACTGGTGTCACAACATGACTAGGATCTGAACGGTATCTCCTCAGCATAGAGACGTGGAACACGTCATGTATGCGTGATAGCTCCTCAGGTAAAGACAATCTGTAAGCCAAAGGTCCAATCCTCTCAACGATCTCATATGGTCCGATATACCTTGGACTCAGCTTTCCTTTCTTACCGAACCTGATCACACCCTTCCAAGGTGAAACTCTGAGGAAGACCTTTTCACCAATGTCATACTCCATCTCACGTCGGTGTTTGTCGGCATAACTCTTCTGTCGGTCTTGGGCAGCTCTCATACACTGCTTCACCGTCTGGATCTTATCAACTGTTTGCTTAACCAACTCTGGACCAATGATCTGTCGTAGACCTTCTTCATCCCAGCAAATTGGACTTCTACACTTCCTCCCGTAGAGGGCCTCGAAAGGCGGCATACCTATACTGGAATGGTTGCCATTGTTGTAAGCAAACTCGGCCAAAGGTAAGTACTTATCCCAACTCCCACGGAAGTTAAGTGCACATGCTCTAAGCATATCTTCCAGCGTCTGTATAGTCCTCTCAGACTGTCCATCCGTTTGTGGGTGAAAAGCAGTACTGAAACTCAACCTTGTCCCCATCGCAGCTTGTAGGCTTTTCCAGAAACGTGATGTGAACCTGGGATCTCTATCCGAGACTATGGACTTCGGAATTCCATGTAGTCTCACAATCTCAGCAACATACTTTCCCGCCAATGTGTCCATGGTATCAGTTTGGCGGATGGGGAGGAAATGTGCTGATTTTGTCAACCAGTCCACAATGACCCAAATAACGTCATGTTGCCTTCGAGTCATTGGTAACCCAATCACAAAATCCATGGTGATCATCTCCCACTTCCACTCCGGCACTAACAAAGATCGCATCTTTCCGGCTGGAGCTTGATGTTCGGCCTTCACCTGCTGGCACGTAATGCATCTGCTAACATACTCAGCTATGTCCTTCTTCATACGAGGCCACCAATAATGGCTCTTCAGATTCTGATACATCTTGGTACTTCCGGGATGCATTGCGTAGGGTGACATATGTCCTTCGTCCAGGATCTGTTGTCGCATATCTCCGACATTGGGCACGCATACCCGTTTCCCAATCATCAGAGCTCCATCTTCAGCTATGTGGAACTTATCTTCTTTTCCACTTCTTACTCCTTCCTTCAGTTTGAGCAAGTCAGGATCTCCATCTTGTAGCTCTATTATCCACCCTCTTAGGTTCGACTTGACACTTATATGTGCTAGCAAGGCTCCGGTGTCTTCTACCGTCAAGCAAACTCCCATTTTCCTTAACTCGATGAGTGAGGACATCGAGTACTTAGTGGAAACATCTTCTGGTCGTCTTCGGCTCAATGCATCAGCTACCACATTGGCTCTTCCTGGATGATACTCGATGGTACAATCATAATCATTAAGCAACTCAACCCAGCGTCTTTGTCGCAGGTTAAGCTCCTTTTGGGTCATGATGTACTTAAGACTCTTGTGGTCGGTGAGGATTCGACACTTCTCTCCAAACAGGTAGTGTCTCCAAATCTTCAGAGCCATGATCACAGCTGCCATCTCAAGGTCATGCGTTGGGTAGTTCTTTTCATGAGGCCTTAATTGCCTAGAGGCATAAGCAATTACTCGTCCTTCTTGCATCAGTACGGCTCCCAAACCAAAACCTGATGCATCACAAAACAGAACATACTCTACCCCTGGCTTGGGCACTGACAGAACAGGTGTCGTGGTTAACTTCCTCTTAAGCTCTTCAAAACTCTGCTGGCATTATGGACTCCAAGTAAACACTTGTTCTTTCCTTAGCAGCTTAGTCATGGGACTGGCTAATAAGGAGAATCCTTCGATAAACCTCCGATAGTATCCTGCGAGTCCAAGAAAACTCCTGACTTCGGACATGGTCTTAGGAGGCTCCCACTCCAGAACAGCTTTGACTTTCGCAGGATCAACCTTTATTCCATCCCCGCCTACCACATGTCCAAGGAAGGAAACTTCTCCAAGCCAAAATTCACACTTGCTGAACTTGGCATAAAGCTGCTTCTCTCGTAACCTTTGAAGTACTAACCTCAGGTGTTCTTCATGCTCTTCCTTGCTTTTGGAGTAGATGAGGATGTCATCGATAAAGACCACAACAAACTTATCCAGAAACTCATTCAGCACCAAGTGCATCAAGCACATAAATACTGTCGGTGCATTGGTCAAACCGAATGGTACCACCGTGAACTCATAGTGGCCATACCGTGTGCAGAAAGCTGTCTTTGGTATGTCCTTCTCTGAAATCTTGATTTGGTGATAGCCTGATCGGAGGTCAATCTTCGAGAATACCGTTGCTCCTTGAAGCTGATCAAAAAGATCGTCAATCCTCGGTAGAGGGTACTTGTTCTTGATTGTCACCTTGTTTATCTGTCGATAGTCTACACACATCCGAAGACTACCATCCTTTTTTTTCACAAACAAGGCTGGTGCACCCCAAGGTGAAGTGCTAGGCCTGATAAAACCTTTTTCCAATAACTCGTCTAGCTGCTTCTTTAGCTCCTGAAGCTCCGTTGGTGCCATCCTGTATGGTGCCATCGAGATGGGTGTAACTCCAGGCATAAGCTCGATGGTATATTCAACTTCTCTGTCAGGTGGCAATCCTGGTAGATCGTCTTGAAAAACATCAGGAAACTCTTTTACCACTGATATATCCTCCAAGGTAGGTCCTTGTGCTCCTTCACCTACGATATGAGCCAACAACACATTTGGATCTTCTTGCTTCTTTCCATAGCCCTGAATAGCGGAGATGCTACATGTGGTTGTAGTCCTCCCTACGCCTGATAAGACAATCGGCCGGTTCTCGGTGGACGTCAGAGTCACCTATTTAGCTTGGCAATCCACCATAGCTCGATACTTTGACAGCCAATCCATGCCCAGGATAATATCAAACCCTCCCATGTTCATAATGATGAGTTGGGCAGGAAAAGTACCGTTCCCGTACACTAGCGGTACATCCTTACAAACTTTATCAAGCTTTACTACAACGCCTACTGGTAGTCTAACCCTCATCGGCTTGTCTAATGGTGTGTCCTTACAGTTATGTTGCATAGCATAGGTTTGAGCTATAAAAGAGTGTGTAGCTCCAGGATCAACTAATGTGAATGCAACATTATTATGTACTGTAAAGATACCTGCGATCACGTGAGCATCATCTGGGTCCTCTTCTGCGGTGATGACAAAAGCTCTGGGTACAGCTACACTCTGACTGGCACCAGATTGGGTCCTTGCGGAAGGGTTCCCATGACCACGTCCGTGTCCCTGAGCTCTGGATCCACTTGGCCCACTAGCCACAGAGGCTTGAACTGTAGTTGCAGGTGTAGGATTACTGCTTCCCACAAGCTTCGGGCAGGCACTCCGGTAATGTCCTAACTCATTGCACTCATAGCATCTGATAGAAGCCAAGGGGCGTCTGGAGCGGTTGTTCCCAGAGGTGGTGTTCACTCCGTATCCACTCCCTCCTCCAGTTGAGACTCCGCGGTTGTTAGTCCAACCACGTCCATAGGTCGTCGGCTGGTACTGTCCTCGTAGCACTAGCGGCAGGTACATAGGGCTTCTTATTCTGAGTGACAAGGACCTGTGGCGTAGCTCTCTTCCGGCGATACTCCTGTTGGTCACGCCATGTAACCTCGGATTTCTGAGCATCCCTGACCATAGCTTGATACCCAGTATATTCCTTGCATCCCATGATGGCTCGAATGTCAGGGTGTAGGCCCCTCCAAAAAGGTTGGCATTTGGCATCTGTGGTTGCTACCAAATCTCTAGCATACAGGGACAAACGGTCAAACTTCTTCTCATACTCCGACACGGACATGTCGTTCTGCCGCAGTTCTAGGAATTCTCGCTGCATGCGTTCTTGAAAGTCTGCGGTAATGAACTTGTCCCTGAACATATCTGTGAACTCCTCCCATGGCATCACTACTGGTTTTGGTAGATCCCTGGTGGTAGAATCCCACCATGTTGCAGCTTCCTCGCGAAGAAGAGATGCGGCATAGCTTGCCCACTGATCTGTCGTGCATCTGATCTTAAGCATGACTCTGGCGATCTGCCGTAACCACTCGTCTGCCACGTAAGGATCAGTCTCTCCTGAGTATTTTTTAGCCCCAAGTTGAGTTAACTTGGCAAAAACTGGATCCTCGACAGGTTCGTTAGCCCTGATAGTCTGGTTATGCAGGATCTGAGTCATCATTTGCATCATCTGCATAGGCATCAGTTGGGGCATACCCGGCACTGCATTGTTTCCTTACGGCTCTCCCTGTTGCTGATGTGGCTGGTCAACTGACACTTGGTCCTCAGCCAAGCGTGGTTGGTTGGCATGCTGGTGACCCTCAGCCGGATCCATATCGCTCTACCTACGTGAAGATGTATGCATGAGTATTATATCTAACATATGAAGCTGGCAATGCACAGCAATAAGCAAACAATCACCCAAGGACCTACTGCCCGCTCCGCTACCAAAAAGAAACGCCCTAACCCGTATTTACCGTTATCCACAGTAAACACGTGGGCCACATGCAAAAACAGAAGTCATGGCAGTTACAATAAGTTGTCAACAACACACCATCAGTACTTGTCTCCGATGCTCGGAACATTAATACAACACACTATTAATACACGCAGCGGAAGTCTTTAACACACACAAAGCAAATGATAATAAATGAGATGCATCGTAGATGGGATCCGGGCCTGGCAAAGGGTGCGCCACAGCTGCCTCGAGCGTACCTGTACTATGCACAAATCATTCTACGTGACCGAGCCACGTAGGCGAGGGGTGAGTCCGAAGTGCTCACCGGGTAAAATCCACAAGTAAATATAAATATACAGGCAACCAATAATAATAAGGCCAAAGGAAAACATATCCGGAATGTAAACATCAAAAAGATTCAAACATTGAATTGACAGCTTTTAGATCATCCTGGACTCACTATTCCAAATTTTATGGTGGGGCCCTTATCACTAGTTAAACGTTGGCCATCGCCATGGTAGCCGATCTAGCTAGACCCAGGGTTCCGTAAACAAAATCACAACCTGACACAGGCAGGGAGCAGGACCAACCACTAACTCTCCCAGGGAGCAGGACCAACCACTAACTCTCCCTACTTAAGACTACCACCTCTGGGCTGTACCAACCTTTAACCGTGATACTAAACGTCTAAGTGATTCCATTTTATTGTTAGTCTTTCTAGACACATAGCTTATCTTCATTCCCTCATAAGTCGTTCCGAGCAGGCCTTCGACCTCTCCGCTCGTAACCACAAATCAACAGTTAACATAAGCCGGTACCCTTGTACCCAACTCTCTCTCTTATCTCAACAACAACATAAATAAATTCAACAGCAGCAGCAATATTCAACTTAAGCTATCACATAACTACTATTCACAACCACAAGTAATATCATATCAGCAATATCACACACAGCGAGCAAACAGCAACTTATTATTACGGGCGGTATATTAATATTTACTTATCCTCACCTTGGCCGATAAATTCCACGGGAAACTCGTCAATAGGTTCTGGTACCATGTGCTCGTATACGTTATCAGTTCCTGTGCAACGCGGGCGGCAAGCGAACGGGCGAGGCGGCACGGTGCGTCGACGGAACGATGGCGTGGCGGCAGCTGAACGGCAGCAGCAGCAGGAGAGGAGGGTGGCGGTTGTTGCTACGGCGCAGGGGGAAGGAGGAAGGAAGGAGAAGGTGTGTGATGGTGGTCTTGGTGGCTCGGGTGGTTGCGGGAGCAGGTGGTCGGCACCGGGAAGGGAGAAGGGAAGAAGGGTAAGGCGCGGTGTTTGGTGGAGTTGGGTGCTGTGAAGGTGGCGCGGGGTAAAGGTGCAGGAGGAGGGTAAGGAAGGTGCGGGTCGCGGGAGTGGAGGTGCAGGGTAGCGGGTGGTTGTGGTGGTGTCGTGGTGGGGCTGTTGGGGGTGGCTACTCGGGCGCGGGTGGCTTAGGAAGAAGATGAAAGGAGGAAGGCGTGGGTGATGGTGTTGGACGCGGGTTGCGGGTGCAAGAAGGAGAAGAAGAAGAAGAAGAAGAAGAAGAAGAAGAAGAAGAAGAAGAAGAAGAAGATGAAGAAGAAGAAGAAGAAGATGGCGATGGTGTATGGTTTGCATGGTTTGCAGGGGTTTTATAGGCAGTGTTTGCAGGGTAGTTGGCACGTTTTTGACGGGGTGCAAGGTAGGCAGGAGGTTGGTGGTTGGCAAGGTGGTGAAAATGTGCATGGTGTGCATGCTTGGTAGATAGGTGGTTGGCGGGTAGTTGGACACGGGTTTGCGGGCGGCACTTACTCGTGAGCAGGAGTTGTGCATGTCATGCATAACATGCATGGTATGTATGACATGCATGGCGTGCGGTGCAACTTGTATAGTGTACCGTCCGGTCCCGAGAAATCCCATACTGATCCGTAAAAACCGTAAGAAAAACCCGAGTGTGGAACAAAGCTCGGTTTCGGAATCCGATACATAATTTACCTTAAAATAATTTCCCAAGATTATTTTTTTTACACGGTAAATTATTATACAAGTCTTTTTTTTTTTTACAGTCCCGGTAAATGTTAGATTTACCCGGGCTGTTACATTTAATTTTAAATATTTTTCAATAACATTTTTACTAAGTATACTATTTTTTTAAAAACATATTGTTTTTTAAATTTGTATCCTGTTTCTTAAAAAAGAAATTATTCATTCTTTAAGCCAATATTTTCAAAATTTTTCTCCAAAAACATAACAACTGAATAATTTTTTTTATTCACTTTTAGTGGGTAACAATTTTTTGCTACTAATTTTCTATATTAATTTATGTTATAAAATATTTTTTTTTGTTTTTTTAATATAAATAGATTATATTTTTGAGAAATAATTTTATTTTTTAAAACTTTTTTATTCTTATTGATCCTCTTTTTTTTTTGGATTTTTTGTCCACTAATATATTAATTATTTTTATGCATCATCCTTCCTCTTTGTTTTTTTTGATTTTTTTTTCAAGTTTAATTCTTTTTTTAATAAAATTATTTCTTATAATTGAACCTTTTCCTTTCTATATGTATATTTTTTGTGTTGTTCTATTTTTTCCCATTCTAAATATTTTTTGTTAAAAATATTCTTTAATGAGATTATATTTTTGAAAATTTTTTATGTTTCATATTAATTATTTTCATGCTTAATTATTTTTTGATGCTGTATACTATTAAAATTAATGGTTTTCGATTTTTTTTCCTTTTTTGGTTTTTTTTTTGAGGCTGTTTCATATTAAATTTGTTTTTAGAATTTAATTTTTTGAACCTATGTTTTCTATTTTTTAAAAAATTTGTTTTTTTATTTCGATTTTTGTTCTTTTTAACTCATCTTGCTAAAAGTGTAGTATAATTAGGACTGTATCATGAAAACAAAATCTGATGGTGGAGAGTACTATTCTTGCAAAAAAAACCGTACAAAATTAGCTTTGGACGAATTAGGATTGTATCATTAAAAAAAATTATATGGTGGAGAGTACTAATCTTGCTAAAAAAACCGAACAAATTTAGCTTTAGATGAATTGTTTTACTAATTTATTTTCAAAATTGCTAATCATGGAGGTTTTTTTTTTGTATCTTTTCTTTGATTTGAATCGGAACAAAATGAATGAGTTAAAGGTCTTTTTATTCTGAACATGGAGTGTTTACGTTTTTTTTACTAATTCTGATAATTTATTTTTTTAAAAAAACCGGAACAAAATCAATGAGTTGGTTTTTTCCCTGATTGGGTTAATTATGAAAATTTTCCTTTAAAAAATTGGAACAAAATGAATGAGTAACTCATCCTACTAAAAGTGTAGTATAATTAGGACTGTATCATTAAAAAAAAATCTGATCGTAGAGAGTACTAATTTGCTAAAAAATCTGATCGTGTATAATTAGGTTTTTCCTTAACTCTAATTGGGATAATTATAATGAAAATAAGGGCCAATCAAACAACACTAGAACCTTCCACATGACAAAAAAACAAAGACCTCAAAGCCTACACATGGCAAAAAAGCAAGACTCTAAAAATCCTATGTGTCAAAACCTGGTGAGGGATTCAGCTTTAAATATATATAATAGATGGTGTTCTGCAAAAATGAGTGAAAAATCATACAAACCAAAATCTGTTATAAATAATATGTGTTGTTTAAGGGTTTTTGGGTTTTTTGGGTCCCAATGTTTAGTGGTTTGGCCAATTTGGTACCCCAACATTTTTTTCGGCCGGGCAAGTACCCCGACTTTGCATGGGCAGGCCAAACATGATCCCCCGGTCAGGCACCTACTAACGTGGAGGGCTGCCCGGATTTGAGGTCTGAAAGGTGCTCCAAAATGACGTCGTCCTGTGCCAAAACAACGTCGTTTTAGCTAGTTGGATGGACACGTCAAATCCACGTGTCCTTGTGGGCTCCGCATGCTACCAACCTGTGTTTTTTACCTAACCGATCCAAATCCAATGGATACCAAACCAATGCTACCAACCCGGGTTTCCTTATTCTTCTCATAATTTCTTAATTATTTTTTTAATAAAATTTCTTCCTTAAAACATAAAAATAATAAAGTAAAACATTAATAAATCTTTGTCAACCCATCTAAATAAGCATATTAAAATTGATTTTTTTCGGGTTTTACAATTGTAATTTCATACAATATATTTTTCCCAATTAATCTTCTCTTATTTCTTAATCTTTTCATACAAATATTTTTCTAAAAAAAAGTAAAAAGATGAAAACAATAAACAATAGTCCAGAGAACAACGAGGACCACCCAACCCCCTCCCCCACAACTGACCACCACCACCACCACCATCCACCCTCCTCTTCAAACACTCACCCAAAAATCCTAAATCAGTCTCCAACCACCACCACCGACAACAAAAGGAGAAAACCCAGCAACAAAAAATTCAAGCTTTCCTCCAAGTTGATCACCCTAGAAGAAATCCAATCCGAATTCACCCATCACGACCCCGCGGTGGCCCGCATCAACAACGGCAGCTTTGGCTGCTGCCCACAATCTGTGATCGCCGCCCAGCGTCGGTGGCAGCTCCACTACTCAAGCCCGCCATCCTATGCTCCCGCACCCTCGTCAATGCACCCTCCGTACATCTCCCTTGTCGACAACACTGCCGTCGCCGTCGTCATCCAGCATGCCCCAGGGATGTTGTCGTCATGCTCCACTATGCCTACAGTGCCGTCAAGAAGTCCGTCGATGCCTACATCGCCCGCGTCGGCGCCCACGTCTTCGAGGTCCCCCTCCCCTGCCCCGTCGCCTCCATGCCGGCAGTGGTCACCTCAGCATCATCAGGCAGGCCAAACATGGCGAGGACCCGCCGCCACTACCTCCTCCTCCTTGCCCCAACAACCCCCAGTCCGACCCCCAGTTTTTCAAGAATTGGGGATTTAGGGATTGGCTTGGGGTTGGGAATTTTGGTTAGATGTTTTGTTGGAGAAAGATTTGGGATTTTTTTGGTGAAGAGGGTGGTAGTGGTTGGATATTGAATTAAGATTTTTGGGTGGCTGTTTGGAGAGGAGGGTGGAGAGTGGTGGTGATGGTCAGTGGCCGTCAGTGTCATTATTGGTGGGAGGGATTGGGTGGTCTTCCTTGTTCTTGGACAAAGATATGTAATCTCTTATTTTTATTTTCTTTAAAAAATATTTGTAGAAAGATTAAAACAAATAAGAGAAGATTGAAGGGGAAACATATATTGTCTGAACTTAGTAATATGCTTATTTCAACTTATTGATAAAGATTTGCTAATGTTTTCATTTCTTGCTTTTATGTTTTCATGAAATATATTTACAGAAAATAATTAAAGATTGTGAGAAGAATTTTAGGAAGAAAAATATGTCTATAATTATTATTATTACTACTACAATTGTGGGTGTTACTAAAAATCCAAACTGGTTTGCAAGGTGGTTTATTGGGCAATTTTTTGGGGTAACCGGTTGGGTTTTTTTCTTCGGTTTAGTCAAGAAATCGGGTTGGTAGCATGAGGAGCCCACAAAGACACATGGATCCTACATGTCCGCCCAACCCTTTAAAACGACGTCGTTTTGGCACAAGACGACGTCGTTTTGGAGCACCTTTCAGACCTCAAATCCGGGCAGCCCTCCACGTCAGCAGGTGCCTGACCGGGGGATCACGTTTGGCCTGCCCATGCAAAGTCGGGGTACCTGCCCGGCCAAAAAAAATGTTGGGGTACCAAATTGGCCAAACCACTAAACATTGGGACCCAAAAAACCCAAAAACCCTGTTGTTTAATGGAGAAGAAAATGATGTAGGAGGAGGTAGCAGCAGAGGACAAAAAAACGTTGGAGGAGGGGAAGGCTGAGCTCGTTCTACTGCTCAGTATTTTTCATTCATTGATTAAATATACAACAATATAGTGTTAGGTGGATAATAATGACATCCACTAATCACACGTTTTATAACACTCCCCCTTGGATGTCATTATACATTAGGAAGAATACGCTAAGGGAGAACTGCCTCATTAAAAACCTCACCAAGAAAAACCCTGTGGGATAAAAACTTGGTGAAGGAAAAAAGAGTACACTGCGTATTCTACTCCCCCTCATTTTGGCCTCTCTTGATTTCTTGTTGTCGTTGAACGCCAATAATCCTCTTGTCAACTTCTGGTGATGTAGGCATTGTCTGATTACCTTTTGATACATTATTATTTTAATTAGAAAATGTAGACAACATTATCTTCATAATTTGTTGTTGGAGCATCTGTCTTGCCCTCTTGCTTTTTGTAGTCCCAATGATACAACAATTTCATGTGTAATGTTGTGGCAGATGTCCGGCTGTGCCTTTTGTGGATCAAGTGGGGGATCAGCATTTGCAAGAACCAATTATTCTTTCTTCGGGCTTACAGAATTAACATGACACCACATCTTTTATACCCCGAAGATAAGAGTAAATTCATATCATGCCAATAGGCCTAAGTCAAAAGCTTCAGGCTTTATATTTCTTGTAAATTGTACTTTGACAGGGTACTCCAGAACCAATCTAATAGCACGGTATTTTCTTTAGGAGTTCCAATCACAAAACATATAGATATCAACATAAATTTATCCATACTCAAAATGATTTAAACTCAGGTCAATTTTTGTAATTTCCCGGAAATTAGTTGCTTCAGGCAACGTGGATCCTTCAGGGATCTTCATGTATATTTCACAACTTATGGATCCATAGTAGGCTGTAAAAGCATTCATTAGATGCATTTCTAATACTTTTCACATAGTGCCAGACAAAAGTAATTGCATCCACCACATGGGAGTATATCTCCTCATAATTAATACCTGGTCGTTTGGGTAAAACTTTGTGCCATAAACCGTGCTTTATATCTCATATTCTTTCCCGCACAAATCCCCATTTTATGACCAGTTGAATTTTACACCTTCTGGTGTATGGACTACAGGTCTGGAAATTTCTCGCTTCGAGCGAGTCCAACACAGCCTTTAATCATGTTTCTCTATTTTGGCCAATCATACTACGCCTACATTCGTCAAATGTAGGTTCATGATCCTCATTTTATTTAGCGCTATAAATAAAAATGGTATTCCATCGACGGCTATTTCACGTCGGTTCCATCTTATTTCTGACACTATAATCGAGATCTCATCATACTCATTTATTTCAGGTACCTGAGTTGCTTCTGGAACTTTATCAATTTGTGTCAGAAAAACTTCTTCTGGAGGATATTTAATATGAACCTCTACTGGAGGCCATCTTTTCTAACTGGGGCCATCTTATATCTTTTGCTCCATTCTCTCTATCGAGAATTTTGTTTTCTTTTGGAACCGAGTATAATCTTTAGATTCATTTGCATACTTATATTGTTCTTCAGGAACATCAATTGAAACAGGAGCATTTGCAGCTGGTATATGGTCACACTTAATTTAAATGTGTCTGGCAATTGCATATCAATTTTTCTGCAAATGAATCATCTTCTTTTGAACTTCAGATTCACATTAGTTTATATGAGGATCAATATTCATATATATTATGCATTTCAACAATCTTGATCCAGCTACTTCTTTCTCCCCCTGATGTTGGGTATACACACATATCAAATTATCAATAAGTAAATCTTGCTATAAATGAATCTCCAATCTTTTAGTCAATAGTTTCAATAATGTTGTGATTTTATGAAGATTACCCAACATCTATTCCCAACCTTCTTTAAGGACCAGATTAACTATGCTGTGGTGGAGCATAATATACTGTACAACTAACAGTCCAAAGATGGGAGATATTTGGTGACCAAGAACCAGTAGGGAGATCTTATGATCTTATAGTATCTTATTGGCTTGATGCACATCTACTGCGTATAAAATACCATAGTCATATTTCATCAATGGTCCTGCAATCAATTGTCAATATGGCCCAGATCTCTTTGGGTTTATTTCCAATGATATACATTCTCCATTGAAGAAACATACCAGCATTATCTAGACATATAGTCTAATAACATAAGTAGGGACATATACCGCAAGTGGCTTAATCAGTGCGCACAATGCCAACTTGCGTCACATAATAGACCATCTAGTCGATGCATCGTAAAAATTACCTAGATGGTTAACACCGTGGATTTATCAGTCCGCGTTTATGTCCCTGAACTATTTTCAAACTTGCTGGTGATACTAGGCCATTCTCCTCTTAGGAAGGCCGTATAATAACTTTCGCAGCAAACAAACTCATAGAAATTCATTGATTGTAAAACTTCTGGTTTTTTCAATGAATGATCCAGTAAATTTCGTGCATTATTATTAACCCGGGATGGCCCATCCGGTCATGCTAAACAATAAATCCATGAACCAACTTCAAGTTGGTGCCAGCTTTAGGCTGCGCAAGCTGTGTATCTAAACACTTAAAATTGCTAGCTCCAGGCTAGTGCATTCCAGCTTCTAGCTGGATATGTTAAATTTCAATTACTCAACTGCTAGCTTCAGACTGCAATACATGTGTCAATATTAGGCTTATTCCTGCCACTCATGTCGGAAAAGATCAGAATTATTGGACAATAATTAAAGTAGTGGCAAACTTTTCCAAAAGCAAAACCTCGAAGCTTAAAAAACTTTGGAGTTTACTGACAAATAATGCAAAGTTTTAACTACCGAAAAATCTTCTGGATTTTTTTTTCCGGAGACAGAAAAGGGTCCACATTTGAGAAAACTGACACCTAGCTATCTAAGCTCAGACTATAAGAAGGGGAGGCGGTTGAGACAGGAAGATGCAGAAAACTCAGAAAAAATCAACAAGACAAGAAAAATGCCTTCCCCAGCTACTGTTTTCTTTGTTGAGGGTGCCTCTCTAGGAAGAAGAAATAGGTTAGCTTATAGCATGGTAAATGAGCAGCAAGAGGAACTACCGAATGATCTGGCGAGAATTCCTCGTTTAGTGTTTGTAGATGAGCTATACTCGTCTAGGTTCTTTGTGACTCCAATGGAAGAAACTTTCTTCCTGGAGGACCAGGGCAATCTCAGGAGAAATTTTTATGGCTCAACTAACTCTATAATGTTTTTCATATCTGCTAGGATGCAGGAATTTCAGCTAGAGCCTTCATGTCAAATTTTAAATGAAAGCAGTTATTATCAGGTTTCCATGATGGCTCGGTGCGTCCCAAGGGTGACTGGGTTACCACCTACATGGCCTAAGGTACGACTTTTACTGTGGAATTGCAGGGGTGTAGCAAGAAGATCTTAAGACTTTGTGCGTACCTTAAGGGATCTGAAGAATCAGTACAAGCCTAACATGATACTGATTACTGAGACTCTGTGGCAAGCAGGAGAGAATCATGGAGTAATACCACTCCGTTTTCCTCCAGCAAATCGGTTTGAGCTACCTGGAAATAACAACATGGGCGGTATGTGGTTCTCTTGGAACGACAGTGTTAGGGTCAACATCAATAACGAGGCCCATAGCTTTAGGGCCAATGTTGTACCCAACCGTTAAATAATTTCATTCAACTTTATGTATGAGAACAATTCCTCTATGTGGATGTTCTCAATTAGTGATCCCTTATGCAATAATAATATGCATATTTTCTTTTAGCCTTGCCATTGTAATATTCTTTGTGGTCATGATAATTTCTTCCATATCCTTGGCAACAGGCACAATCATAACTAACTGTCTTATTCACTTCAGGGAATGGAGCAGAATCGATTTAATGGGATCCGTAACAATTTCTTTAATCACAGTAAACAAGAATATTTTGTACTCTTCAGGAGTCTATACTCTTCAGGAGCGTAAGCATATGATCTTCTGGATCATAGTTAAACTTGTGTTCTTCACAGTACAGGTATGCAACAGTATTTACATACAGTTTTCCTCTCCCCCTTGAATGCTGTTGCATTTTTGGGTAGGTGGAATAGTGCTCTGCAGGAGCACATTAAGATTCATGCTATTCTGGTGCAGATTAATTTACTTTTATAGGAATAATTTCCGTTTATTAAGTACGAAATACATCATGGCATTGTCTTCAGGACAAATGCCGGGGTCATTATTCGAGAAACGGCAATGCCATATAAAAGGAATTAAGCAGTAAAGATAAACATAATACAATAAATATAACACAAATAATAAAACTAGATATAAAAATAAAATTAAACATAAAAATTAAATCAATATATGTCAACTTGCACCTTCAGGGTAAGCAAGAATAATATTTCAATATCGTGGTCACATCTTGACCAAACATGGTTTTATCAATATTACATTTTGTCCTGCAGGGACACGCATTTCTTCAAGTGCGTACACTTGTAATTAAATTTCGTGATAAGAACCATCTTCTTGTGGTCATTCAATGTCCCACTTCTGGTGGTCATATAATTTCCATCTTCTGCTGGTAATAGTTTTTATTTCCGATTTTCCTTTGAAGGATCTTCAGGATCTTTTGAACGGTAAGACTTCCAGTCTTCGTTGTATTTTCTTTTATTGAGTCTGCTGGACTCTGATATTTAGTCTCCCAGACTATTATCATGTAAATTCCTGTCCGCATTTGATACCCATAATAAATTTCTTCTGGAAATTATAAGGGTCATGAATAACATAATTTTTAAAAAAAATGAAAGACTGAAATGATAGAAATAAACATGGGCCTTTCGTTAATTAGCCCAATGAAGAATTAAATAACCGAAAAATTAAAAATAATGGGCCTTACATAAATTAGCCCAATTAAAATAAATGACTAAAAATTAAATGCAATGGGACTTTTGGCAGTAAGTCTTCAGGTCTTTGCTGCATTTTTCTTTTATTGAGTCGTCATGAATTTTTCATTTAGTCTTCCAGACTATTATGCATTTCAGCATTTAATGCCCATATTCAAATTTCTTTCGGAAATGTTGAGGGCCGCCCATTCAAGTAACATAAATAAAAACTGTATTAAAATAAATAATCAGGGGCCTTTTATTAATTACCCTAATTTAAAAATGACAGAAAATTAAAATTGATGGGCCTTGTACGAGCCCAAAACAAAATACAAAATTAGAAACGAGAAATATAAATGTAGTGGGCCTTTTAATAGCCCAATTAGAACATAAATTAAATAAAAATATAAAATATACTTACTCGATAAATCTTTCAGCAATAACATATATAATATATCATACTAGTATCCGGTTACTATTCCGGTAGATATATATATCCTTTTTATTTTTTTTCAATTTTTTTTCTTTTCGAAATATATATTTTCAGATTTTTTTTTTAACTGGACTGGACCTTGATAAACACCAGTCCAGCCCAAAACCAGGAGCCCAGGCCCACGCGCAGGAGCAGACCCAGGCCAGCTAAGGCAGCCAGGCCCACGTGAGCAGGCCCGCGCGCCCAGCAACCAAAGCCCATCAACATGAAGCCCACCAGCAATAAAAACGGATCCACTGAGACGCCCAGACCCGTATTTACCGTATACAGTAAACACGTGCCGGAACTGTGACAACCCAGCCCAACAAGGCCTAGCATACAGTGTATAAAGCATAACCCTGGCTCAACAGCCCAAAATATAAACAACAATATGGCCCTACGGCCCAACATCAATAACATCAATAATAATGAAACTGGCCCAATGGCCCAACAACAATAACAATATGCACAGCGGAAGACTTAAACTCACTAACACTGTATGCGACACATGCAATCTATGGATCCAAGCCTGTCCAAGGGAAACGCTGCAGCCTGTCTGGAATGCACCAAGCCTGTACA
>JAKUCV010003964.1:0-61178 GCA_028386065.3 Turnera subulata | reverse complement strand
GCCGGCTCCTCGGGAAACGGCCCGATATCCAAAAACCTATACAACAAACAATACACTCACATAAATGCACATAAGAGTATGTCATGATGCCAATTTTACGAAATGTACCCATCCCGGTTACTTATCCGTTATTATTATCTTTTACCAAAAATAGTTAACTGTACGTATTTCCGAATATAATTTCGGTACCATACTTTAATTAAAACTCTTTTCAAAATATTTTATAAATAACTATACTTTTCCAAAATAATAAATAGTATAATTTCCTAGAGGATATAACATATGTGTATATTTTCCAAAATAATTTCCATGAAATATTATTCTTACCAAAATATAATTACCAAATATTACTATATTAGAAAACCATATTTCCAGAAAATATAACCATATAAACTTATTTTCAGAAAATAGATACGAATTTATAAATATACATATATATTTTCCAAAGGTAATAATTATATATATTCTCAAAACTATTACTTCTGTATACCATAAATACATATTTTTCCAAAAAAAATAGTTGACTACCATAATCTTCAGAAATAATAACATATATATAGATTTTTCCAGAAAAATACTTCCTATGTATATATATATATTCCAAATAAGCATAATACTAATTTTTCAAAACATATTATAGTTTTCAATACTTATATATATTCCAAACATCATAACTAATCATATTTCCTAAAATATATATATATATATATATATATATATTCAGAATTTAATACATATATATTTGTTATTTTTATTTTTATTTTTTTATTATATATATTTTTTAACTGGGCAGGGCCATAAATAGTGCTGGCCCAGACCTGCACAGTGCCAGGCCCATGCGCAGGCCCAGGCCCAACATTATATAGTCCACACCCATGCATGCATGAATTACAGCCCATAACACAAACTTGCATGAACAGCCCAAAGCATACAACATCGTCTTCAACCTTTCACGCACATAGCTCGGCATCATGGCGGGGCGGCAACATGGGTGACGGACGGTAGGGCGGCAGCTGGCGGTTGGTCGAGCTGGTGGAGATGGCGGCGTCGAGCAGGAGAGGCGACAGGTAGCGGCTTCGTGGTGCAGGAGCAAGGCGCGACATGGCGGCATGGGAACGGGGCGTCGCGGGTGGCTCTGCTCGCGGAAGAGAAGGAGGAAGGCACGGTGCAGGTGGAGCAGGCGGTGTGTGGCACAGGTGGCTGGTCATGGTGTGTCGGCGGCGACAGGTGGTCGCGGCATGGGTGGAGGCGCGGCTGGTGGCACGACGCGAGTGGAGGAAAGGCGACGCAGGTGGTCGACGCGGTAGCAGCTCGTGGGTGGGGCTGTCGGGTTGTGTAGAGGCGGCGCGTGTGTGGCTCGGGTGTGTGGTGATGACCCGGGAAAGAGAAGAAGAGATGGTGGTGTTTGCTGTGGCGGTTGGTGGTTGGCCGCGGGGAGGTGTAGAGGAGAAGGACGAAGAAGGCGTGAGGTGATGTGTGGCTTGATGATAGTGGCAGCGAACGGGGAGAAGAAAAAGCAGAGGAAAGGTTCACGGGTGCAAGGTCACAGGGAAGAAGAAAAAGGCAGAAGAAAAGGTGAGTCACAGGCGCACAGCACCGCCTGCATTATTGTTTCAATAATGGAGGCGGATCTAAATCGGTACCAGAAAATAACTAATATTCCCCCTTAGTTATTTTCCGGTGTGATTTTCCGAGAAATTCTGAAACCCGAAAAATACCAACTTGGTTCCGAAAAAAATACACGGGAAAATCACGAGCACGGGAAAACCCTCAGTTTCGAAAAACGACTCCCGATTTACCTTGAATTAATTACCCAAGATTAATTCAACAGTAAATCACGATAATTAGACTTTTACAGTCCGGTAAAAATCAAAAATTTTACCCGGGCTGTTACATCCACGACCCGTGACCCGTCCATGACCCGGACGGGTCGTCTTCAACCTCGTGAGTCGCAGACGGCGTCGTCGAGGCGGGGCGGTAAGGGGCAGGTGGGAGGTGTCGCGGGGGCGGTGACGCGGGCTGCAGGTGGTCGTCGCGTCGGGCAGGACCGGTGGGGTTGGCTCCGTCTTCGGGCGCGTCTCCACGGCACGGCGGCGCTGCAGGGGGGTTCAGCCCATTGGTCGACATCGTCCAAGCAGTGGCACGGCGAGACGGTAACGCGGCAAGGGAGCGAGGCGCGGCAGCTGGGCGGCTGCCGGTACGCGTGAGAAGGAAGGCAGACCCGACGGCTCTTGTCGGGTCATCGGGTTCCTCGTCGGGTTTCTTCAATCTATCTGCGCGTCCGGCGGTGGCGGCGGGAAGGGAAGGCACCGTCAAGGTCGCGATGGCACGGGAACACGTCAGTGGTGGTGGTGAGACGAACGGCGGCGTAGGACGTTACGCCATGAACAGTAACCCGTGGGGAAAACCAAGGTGACGACACTGTTTTCTTCCCTTCCTATTTTCTGCTCAGTTTTTTTTTTTTCTTTTTCTGGGTAGATGCTCATCGTGCTGATAACGTGTTATAAATAATATGTGTTGTTTAATGGAGAAGAAAATGATGTAGGAGGAGCAGAGGAGAAAAAAACGTTGGAGGAGGGGAAGGCTGAGCTCGTTCTACTGCTCAGTATTTTTCATTCATTGTTTAAATATACAACAATATAGTGTTACGTGGATAATAATGACATCCACTAATCACACGTTTTATAACAAAATCAATTTAGTGAGAAAAAAAAAATAAAAGAGGCAAAGCATGTACTGCTAGTCTTAGAATTTTTTTCTTTTTCATCAGAAATTCTTTCATTTCTTTAAAAAGACTATCTTTCTGTACAATGGATAAAACATCTGCAGATGGCCAAGCCACGTAGGCTGATAGGCAGCAACTGAACAAGTCCTATCCTCTCTTAGTTAAAAAATCAACCGGAGAACTACCACTTCTATATGCAAAATTGACTTCTAAAGTTTAACAGAAAGAAAGCTCCTCAAAATTGCACGAACAGATTCCACCAGGGCTTCAATAAGCTTGTGTAGTACTGCCACAAACGGAATTACTAGAACCTCACAATCAAACTAAACATATATTTTATCAAGGCCCATACTTGACATTTTGCTCTTTCCACTATTAAATCTTAGAGCCCAAGCCTCAGCTATTAAAGCAGATAAAACACCTTCTTGAGCTGCAAAAACAACAGATCCCTTTAGAATACCAGCCTGTTAAAGAATTGGTTAAGAATTCCAGTTGGTGGAGCAGACCAAATTGGTGAAGAGGTTTTGGTGACGAAGGAGACCAGATTTTCAAGGTGCTGGATTCTTAGCGAAAGGTCATTGCAAGAGTACGGGAAGTGCATCAAACTGGGGAGACTGTATTCACAATTGGCGTTGCAGTAGTTTTCTACTTTTCTTCATCTGCATTATCTTGTGTTTCTTTCGCCTTGCTATCATCTCTTCCATGCTGTCACAAGTAATGTAAAATTATCAACTAATGTTGTACAAATGGATAGGGGCAGAAACAATTATGTTGTAACATAAAAAGGACGTCTGGAAACAGGAACGGAGCCAGGAGGATTTTCTCACCAAAACATTATGGTTGCAGTTGCGCACAGAAAGAGACACAAGTAATTTGCTCCATCAAAAGGTCCCAAGGCCATGGTTCCACAAATCAATGCCCATACTCCAAAACTATTTGAAACATCATTACACCAAACGATCCTGCATGACCTGAGGCATACCAACAGGTCAAACGAAACCAAATATGGGTATTGGGAGACTCAAAATATGCCTAATTAAACGAACTGAAACCAATAACAGAACAATCAAACTGTAAGTGGATAGAAAGACAAAATGGGATTAGAAAGTGTGACCTGAGGCAGACCTTAATCTGAATCAAACTCTGTTAACCAGGAGGAACCATAATAATAAGGAACATGCTGGAGGATATCCTTAGCACTGGGATGGTCCTGCTTAAACTGTTCCAGCAACTCTGTTGAACCAAAATCACCTTTTCGAAGAAATGGGAGTGGAGGAACTATTGGTATCTTCTTTAGCTTCTCACACTCCACTATTTCAAGTACTTCCAGGAACTCGCAAATCAGTGGCCCGTCACAAATGCTTGTGAGTCGTGGCAGATGGTAAAGTCTTAATCTTCTTAATTTGGGGAGACTGAATTGAGAAGTGATGTAGCTGGGCCCACTTCCATCACCTGCTATTATCTCTTCCATTCCTTCACATTTCACTACATAAAGATCTTCCATGTTCTTGAGGTTTTGTAGCAACCCTGGAGGGAACAGCGTCTTCATTCCGCGACACCTTAATACACCAAGCTGCTTAAGATGAATAAAGGTACTTGCATAGGATGGCAATACATGATGGGGTGCATCAATCTTTACAAGGCAGCATAAGCTGTCTACCCCACGAAGTCGTAGTTTTTCAAGTTTATTAAGCACATCAACAGATGATTCAGAAGAAGAAGACGACACCAAACATTCTATTCCACCACATTCAACGATTTGAATAAACTTCAACTCGGTCGCATTACTTATAGGAAGTAAGCTCTTTGGACAGTTACAATCATCTAACACCAGCTCTTCAATGCCTAGTGGAAGTTCATCAAATTGCATGCTAATATCACATCTCCACATCTCAACTCTTTTAGCAGTTGGATCTCTGGGAATCCGACACCACGTATTTACCAAAAGATGGAAAATTACAAGTGGCTTCTCGTGTTTTTGGCATTGCAAATAGCTGTTAAACTCTCTTAAGTTTTGAAAATCACACACCAAAAATTCCAAATTCCTTAAGCCACCTACCTCCTCTCCTTTAACCCTCAAATCGTGAAGTCCGAGGAATTGGAGACGGGAGAGATTTGATAATATACCGGTGGAAAAAACGTCCAGACGTAGGGAACTCATATTGAGATACCTGAGGTTGTGGAGCAACGCCAGGCCTTGGGGCACTTCTTTAAGTGGAGTCTCATATAAATCCAAAGCCTTCAATTCTTGAAGCTTGGCAAGCGATGGCACATGCTTCAATTGGTGACAGTTTGTAAGGAACAACCCAGTGAGACTCACAAGACTAGAGATGGAACTTGGCAATTCTATAATATGTGCCCCTGAAAGATCAAGAACTTTGAGACCAGTAAATCCCATGAAAAAAGAATCCCCAATATATTTTAAGCTCCAATTGCTGCTTAACAAAAGAGTTGACAAATCAGGACAGCATGGTGAGTGGCCAAAAGGAATATTCTCGATGTCGTTGCGGATAAATGAAGCCCTACGCAAATCTTTCCTCCACTTGCCCACTTCTGGCAATGCTCTTAATTGCTTACCAGCTTCAACCATCACAACTGAATTTTCTCTCATTTCTTGAAGGGCAACATCTCTAATCAAGTCATGCATCTTCACACTTCTCTCCAGAGACATATAGCCTTCCAACAATAAGCAGAGGCTCTATAGTTTATTAAGCATGACATGGCCTTTATCAACCTCTTCCTGTCTATTTTTCCCTTCTTCTATTATTCCCTCACAAATCAAGCGCTCTATTAACCTCTTTCGCCCAATCTCAAAATCCTCAGGATACAATGCACAATATAGGAAACATTCCTGTAAAGATGGATCTTTTAAACGAACATAGCTCAATCTCAATACAGGGAATACTTTTTGCTCCATGTCATCATCTTTTGTAAACTTTGAGTCTCTTAGTTGAGCCAATGTATACATCCATTCATGTACATCATCTACTCCTTTCATGCTTCTTGCCATCACCTTAATAGTAGCGGTAACCCTGCACATTCTCTTACAACAGATTTCACAAGTGCTTCATCTTCTATCTCAATATTCTCAATCTCCTTCTCGAACAAATCAAAAGCTTCTTCCTTCAAAAGAGGTTCTACTTTGACATTATTCTTATTGCAACCCATCTTTCTACAAATTTCATATGACAGAGTTGTAAAAATCAACTTGCATCTATTTTCCCCTGCTGGAAGACCAACATCCCTCATATCAAAATCATCCCACAAATCATCTAAGAAAAGAATGAACTTCTGTTTTCTAATAAATTCTTCCTTCAACTTTGCTGCCCTTTTCAATACATCATCATCCTCTATTGAAATGTTTATCTTAATAGCCTTTGCAATACTGTCCTGTAGCCTGTATATGCTAAAATCTTGGGATACTGTAACCCAATAACATGGTGGAAAAGAGTCTGATCTTTCTTGAAGTTGATTGAAAATATGTGTCATCAATGTGGTTTTCCCAACACCTCCCATCCCATAAACTCCAATCTTTTGAACATCATCCTTCATTAGCAAAGACCAGATTCCATCCTTAGCTCTCTCAAACCCGTCTCCAACCAACTCTGATGTGAGAAATTGATACCTCCTCGTTCCTGTCCATTTAAATGATGCATCGAAAAAAAAGAAAGAAAAAGTTAGATTAAAAAAATAAATTTTAAATAAGTTGTAATATGAGCCGTCAGATCAAAAAATTTAAATGATATGTCTAAATCTTTACCACACAATAGAGGGAATGGAGGGAGGTGAACAGGTCCCTTTCTTAATAGATTTCTTTACTGATGAAGGAACCATGGAAGCAGCCGAAGTACCAATTTTGACTTTAAAATCAATTATAGTTTATACAATAAGAAATCATCTTTCCATCACGAGACTATGTTGTTAAGTTTTTCCAGATCACCTGAAACGCCCCGTCCCGAATTTACCGTACACAGTAAACACGAGCCAGAATTGTGACAACCCGACCCAACAAAGCCCAAGCATACAGTGTGAACTACAATAACTCGGCCCAACGGCCCAAAATAGTAAAACAACATAAATAATAAATCCCGGCCCAATGGCCCAATAATAGTGAAAACATGCACAGCGGAAGACTTAAATACTCACTAACACTGTATGCGACACATGCAAACTATGGATCCGAGCCTGTCCAAGGGAAACGTCGCAGCCTGTCTGGTATGCACCCAACCTGTACATGAAACAACTCATCCTACGGGATGAAAGCCCGCAGGTGAGGGGTGAGTCCGAAGTGCTCACGACAATGGAAAAACGATCAGTATGCACACTATAACTACTCAAGTCAAAAACACGGGCTAAACGGCCCAACCAAAAGACTCAAATAAAAATCCAATTATCCAATTTTATCTTTCCGGGCCCCGTCACGGATAAGCTAGGGTCGTACCAGGTTATCAACCTGTTCCTGGTGCCAGATCAAAAAGAACCCAGGGATAGACATCCCAAATAACAAACCGGGATAGACATCCCAAGCATAGACATGCTTATCACACGAACCCAGATCATGGCCACCACAAAACAGTCTCTAACCATCCGGTCGTACCTCTACTTACCACGTGACAATTATAATACCGTCAATAAAAACCAAGTCACAGGGATTGACATCCCTAACCAAAATACCGAGGATCGACATCCTCATCACAATTCATTATTAATCCGTTATACTTAATCCAAAAGACACAGAAATTCGATACGGGGATAAACATCCCAAAAATACCAAATAAGCACCGGGATAGGTATCCCGAGCCAAAACACAACAAAAGCACAGCATCCAACAATGTAACAACACCAAACACAATAACCGAGTAATAAGGCACATATTGAAGGAAATCCATCCTCACCTTGGCCGATTACTCAACTCCGGAAACTATGACCGGTACAACGCCGGCTCCTCGGGAAACTGCCCGATATCCAAACCTATACTACAAAACCATACATACACACACATAAATGCACATAATCGGTATACTATGATGCCAATACTACGAAATTACCCATCCCGGTTCTTATCCGTTATTATTTTCATTTACCGAAAATATTTATCCGAACGTATATCCGAATACTACTTCGGTACCATACTTTAATTAAAACTCTTTTCAAAATACATTTTCATAAAATACTATAATTTACAAAATAATAAACTCCATAGTTTTTCCAGAAAAATAATAAGCTATTTATAATTTTCAGAAAATATTTATCTAGTATTTATCTTTTTAAATATACATATACAATTTAATTTTCCAACACAAAATATAATTATCTTTAATTTCCAAAATTCATATTCATATACATATACCATAATCATAATTTTCCAGACGAAATAGTATGCATACCAAATTTACAGAAATTATTTTCATGGTATGAATATATTTTTCCAAATAATATTAGTTTTCCCAAAACATTACTTAATTATTTTTCAAAGTATATATATATATATCAAAACCATAAACCTTAACACAGATTTACCATATTTTTCGAAATATACAAATATATATATTTTTTGAAAATTAAATACCAGTAATTATATAACTGATTTATATATATATATATATATATAAAGAAAAAAAATAACAAAGCCAACCCGGATCCAACCCAGGAGGCGCGATCCGGGCGAGCACGCGGGTCGACGGGTCCGGATGCTCACCTTGGCGGGTCGCAGCGGCGCGACGGCGACGGCGGCCCGAGGCAGGAGAAGCGAGCACAGCAGGAGATCAGGCGGCGGCTGGCGACTCCACGGGTGGCAGGATGGCGGCGCGGCAACGTCGGCGGGCTGAGCAGGAGCGGCTAAGGCACGACCCGCGGGTCTGCCGACGGGTCTAGGGCGCGTCAGGCGGCGTCAGGCGGCGGAACGCGACGGGACCAGTAGGGGTATGGTCGCGACGGCGTGGCGAAGGCGACGGTGTGGGCGGTGTGGCGAGTCTCGGCCGGAAACGCTCCGGCGAGCACAGTGACGGCCCGGAACTAAGGTGATGCACTATAGCTTCTTTTTTTTTCTTTTTTTCATTTTCTATATTTCTTTTCTTTTCTTTTTCTATTTCCGATTTTCTTTCCTATTTTCAGTTTTTTTCTTTCTTCCTTTCTCTTTTTTTTTCTATTTCTTTCTTTCTTTTTTTTCTTTTTCTTCTTCTTCTTCTTCTTTTTTTCTTTTTTTTCTCTCTTTTTTTTTCTCTCTTTTTCTCTCTTTTTTTTTCTCTCCTTTTCCTCTCTTTCTTTTTTTTTCTTCTCCTTTCTCTCCCGGCTCCCTTCCTCTGCCTTCTTTTTATAACCTGAAAAGGAACTATTTGGCTTGTGAGTAACAATAATACAGTTCGTCCATATTACGGGCGAATCCGATCCGGACCAGAAAATAACCGATACCTCCTTAGTTATTTTCCGCTGTGATTTTTCGAGAAATTCCGAAACCCGAAAAAAGCCAACTTAGTTCCGAAAAATCCACGGGAAAATCACGAGCGCGGGAAAACCTTCGGTTTCGAAAAACGACTCCCGATTTACCTTGAATTAATTACCCAAGATTAATTCAACAGTAAATCACGGTAAAACGACTTCTACAGTCCCGGTAAAAATAAAAAATTACTCGGGCTGTTACAGTCTACCCACCTCAAAAAGAATTTCGTCCCCGAAATTCCGTCTTATCCGTGGGTCCTACCACGATAAGCTTCTGGCACACTCTGCCAGGAATCCAACCTCAACATGAGATACCGCTTATACCCTTAAGCGACATCTCATCCGCTTATAAAAGCCAACCCTCATGACTGGAAACCTCACACACAGCCATGGATTCTCCACTGAGATCAAGAACAACTTCTGACTCCGAGAACAACAGCTACATCGGCGGCAAAGCCTTCCCGACAAGCTCTGATGAGGAACCTCCCAAGAAGCGGTTCAAGACGAACATCATCGGCCTACAGGAACACATGGTCGTTTCCCCAAAACGACGAAAGAAGCGTGCCTCCAAGAAAGCTGAAGATCGCAAGGGCAAGGCGATCGCTGGAAGCAGCACTCCGCAACAGAAGCTGACACAACTGAACTTCTCCCTGAAGAAGATCAGCTCGGCGGCGGCGCAGATCGAACTGGCGTGCATGGAGCTATTCCCGCACATGGAAAACGTCAAAAACCTTGTAAAAGACCTAGAGAAGCAAGTAACTCCATAGAGAGTACTTCTTCTCCTGTTGTAAAACTATTATAAAATCAATAAAATAAGTTTTCCCCTTTTAAATCAAAATCTCGTATGTTACCAAGTCTGTTGTTAAATGGAAAAATAAAATATCTCAAAGTAAAACAAAAATCAATAATAAGAGTATAAAATCGAATGTAAAGAAATTAAAAACAAAACTTGTTTAACAAAATTAAAACAAAAAGAAATCAAAACCAAAACATATTTTCATGAACGGTGCTCGTATCGGACGTGAACATCCACGCACCCATGAAACGTAACGTACAACTAACGATGACGTCGGTTAACCTCGTGAAGAAGATACCCGTTAACTCGGAAGGCGATGATCACGAGCACGTCCTGTGTCTCTCGAAGGACACGTTACCAACTTGTCCACAAATTCTGCATAAGCCAAAAACGTCAGTCTCGTCTCGCATCTCTCCACGATGTCCGAACAGCTGTAAACTCGTCGCACATGCTCTCTACTCGAGATGCGGTCCCATCTGTCCATCCTCAACGGTCACGGATGCAAGTGGTGAAAGGTGCAAGAAAATATAATAAATCCATAAAAACAAAAGACAAGGTAGCCAGAGCGAAAGAAAATCATGAGTTAGGAAAAGCTTGAAAAACTCTGGCATGGGTCCGAAAAACGCGTAAAGCAATAAATGCAAGCAACGGTAAAATTCAAAAAGCAAAATCTCGAAAATCAAACGGTAATCACACTCCCCATAAGAGTATAAAAGAAGGAGCGGTGATGTGTAAATCATCAAAAGCATTTTAAAAGCAAACAAAACGCTCAAGCAAACAAAACCACAAAATTCCGAAAAGCAAAACACTACACGTCAAACAACATGCCTGCTCCCTCATCTGTCTTCTTCGTCGAAGGTGCCAATCTTGGCAGAAGGAATCGTCTGGCCTACAGCATGGTCAACGAACGTGCAGAGGAGCTGCCGAACAAGCTCGGCAGAATGCCACGACTAGTTTTCGTCGACGAGCTCTACTCCTCAAGATTCTTCGTCACTCCCATGGAAGAGGTATTCTTCCTAGAGGATCGCGGCACTCTGAGGACTTCCTACTACGGCTCAGCGAACTCCGTGATGTTCTTCATTTCGGATCGGCTTCAAGAGTTCAACCTGGAGTCCACTTGCCAGACTGTGGAGCAAGGTGCTTACTACCAGCTCTCAATGACAGCCCAGAGCATACCCAGAATGACTCGGCTACCTCCAACTTGGCCAAAGGTACGGCTACTGGTGTGGAACTGCAGAGGAGTGGCAAGACGTGCTCAGGAGTTCTCGCGAACCCTGAGGGACTTGAAGAACCAGTACAAGCCCAACATGGTTCTTCTGACGGAGACACAGTGGCAACCACGGGACGATCACGGTCTGATTCCACTCCGATTCCCTCAAGCTAACCGGTTCGAGATTCCTGGCCAGCGCGACAGAGGCGGCATGTGGTTCTCGTGGAGCGACAGAGTCACGGTCAACATCAACAGCGACGCAAACAGCTTCCGTGTCAACGTCGTTGCGAACCGTTAATTGTATTTCTATTTTTATAAAATATCAAAAATCGTTGTAATATTTCCCTTTTTATAAAATATAAAATATCAATGTAATATTTCTGTCTTGTAATGAAATTATCAGCAATATTAATAATATTAGTATTTTTGCATATTATGGCATCATTTACCTCATATGTGTATGCTCTGCGACAGCTGGCGTCCCTTGACTGGATCCATAATGCACTAGCTAAAATGATATAAAATAAATAATAAATGGAGCGAACTATGCAAACAAGGACACAAACACACAAAACTGCCCAACAAGACCTAACGCCCGCTCCGCTACCAAAATGAAACGCCCCGTCCCGAATTTACCGTACACAGTAATCACGAGCCGGAACTGTGACAACCCGACCCAACAAAGCCCAAGCATACAGTGTGAACTACAATAACTCGGCCCAACGGCCCAAAATAGTAAAACAACATAAATAATAAATCCCGGCCCAATGGCCCAATAATAGTGAAAACATGCACAGCGGAAGACTTAAATACTCACTAACACTGTATGCGACACATGCAAACTATGGATCCGAGCCTGTCCAAGGGAAACGTCGCAGCCTGTCTGGTATGCACCCAACCTGTACATGAAACAACTCATCCTACGGGATGAAAGCCCGCAGGTGAGGGGTGAGTCCGAAGTGCTCACGACAATGGAAAAACGATCAGTATGCACACTATAACTACTCAAGTCAAAAACACGGGCTAAACGGCCCAACCAAAAGACTCAAATAAAAATCCAATTATCCAATTTTATCTTTCCGGGCCCCGTCACGGATAAGCTAGGGTCGTACCAGGTTATCAACCTGTTCCTGGTGCCAGATCAAAAAGAACCCAGGGATAGACATCCCAAATAACAAACCGGGATAGACATCCCAAGCATAGACATGCTTATCACACGAACCCAGATCATGGCCACCACAAAACAGTCTCTAACCATCCGGTCGTACCTCTACTTACCACGTGACAATTATAATACCGTCAATAAAAACCAAGTCACAGGGATTGACATCCCTAACCAAAATACCGAGGATCGACATCCTCATCACAATTCATTATTAATCCGTTATACTTAATCCAAAAGACACAGAAATTCGATACGGGGATAAACATCCCAAAAATACCAAATAAGCACCGGGATAGACATCCCGAGCCAAAACACAACAAAAGCACAGCATCCAACAATGTAACAACACCAAACACAATAACCGAGTAATAAGGCACATATTGAAGGAAATCCATCCTCACCTTGGCCGATTACTCAACTCCGGAAACTATGACCGGTACAACGCCGGCTCCTCGGGAAACTGCCCGATATCCAAACCTATACTACAAAACCATACATACACACACATAAATGCACATAATCGGTATACTATGATGCCAATACTACGAAATTACCCATCCCGGTTCTTATCCGTTATTATTTTCATTTACCGAAAATATTTATCCGAACGTATATCCGAATACTACTTCGGTACCATACTTTAATTAAAACTCTTTTCAAAATACATTTTCATAAAATACTATAATTTACAAAATAATAAACTCCATAGTTTTTCCAGAAAAATAATAAGCTATTTATAATTTTTAGAAAATATTTATCTAGTATTTATCTTTTTAAATATACATATACAATTTAATTTTCCAACACAAAATATAATTATTTTTAATTTCCAAAATACATATTCATATACATATACCATAATCATAATTTTCCAGACGAAATAGTATGCATACCAAATTTACAGAAATTATTTTCATGGTATGAATATATTTTTCCAAATAATATTAGTTTTCCCAAAACATTACTTAATTATTTTTCAAAGTATATATATATATATATATCAAAACCATAAACCTTAACACAGATTTACCATATTTTTCGAAATATACAAATATATATATTTTTTGAAAATTAAATACCAGTAATTATATAACTGATTTATATATATATATATAAAGAAAAAAAAATAACAAAGCCAACCCGGATCCAACCCAGGAGGCGCGATCCGGGCGAGCACGCGGGTCGACGGGTCCGGATGCTCACCTTGGCGGGTCGCAGCGGCGCGACGGCGACGGCGGACCGAGGCAGGAGAAGCGAGCACAGCAGGAGATCAGGCGGCGGCTGGCGACTCCACGGGTGGCAGGATGGCGGCGCGGCAACGTCGGCGGGCTGAGCAGGAGCGGCTAAGGCACGACCCGCGGGTCTGCCGACGGGTCTAGGGCGCGTCAGGCGGTGGAACGCGACGGGACCGGCAGGGGTATGGTCGCGACGGCGTGGCGAAGGCGACGGTGTGGGCGGTGTGGCGAGTCTCGGCCGGAAACGCTCCTGCGAGCACAGTGACGGCGCGGAACTAAGGTGATGCACTGTAGCTTCTTTTTTTTTCTTCCATTTTTTTTCTTTTTTTCATTTTATGTATTTCTTTTCTTTTCTTTTTCTATTTCCGATTTTCTTCCCTATTTTCAGTTTTTTTTTTCTTTCTTCCTTTCTCTTTTTTTTTTTCTATTTCTTTCTTTCTTTTTTTTCTTTTTCTTCTTCTTCTTCTTTTTTTCTTTTTTTTTCTCTTTTTTTTTTCTCTCTTTTTCTCTCTTTTTTTTCTCTCCTTTTCCTCTGCCTTCTTTTTATAACCTGAAAAGGAACTATTTGGCTTGTGAGTAACAATAATACATTTCGTCCATATTACGGGCGAATCCGATCCGGACCAGAAAATAACCGATACCTCCTTAGTTATTTTCCGGTGTGATTTTCCGAGAAATTCCGAAACCCGAAAAATGCCAACTTAGTTCCGAAAAATCCACGGGAAAATCACGAGCGCGGGAAAACCTTCGGTTTCGAAAAACGACTCCCGATTTACCTTGAATTAATTACCCAAGATTAATTCAACAGTAAATCACGGTAAAACGACTTCTACAGTCCCTGTAAAAATAAAAAATTACCCGGGCTGTTACATCACCGAAATCATAAAGAATTCCTGTTTATCTTTGTATACCTCCATCTTCATATATCTTTGTTGTTTTGGTCTTTCTCTAACATTTGAAAGAAAGTTACACACTTTTTTTTTTGCCAAATATGTGAAATGGTATAGCCTAAACTTTGATAGGAATTGTTGTATTACCTATGAATTCTCCAACTTTTTTTACAATTTGCTGAATTACCTCGGCTTCTTTCCTGCATATATATAAATACACAAAATTAAACAGGATGGAACTAGCACGTCAATTAACAAGCCCAATTTCGGATTTTGTTGAATTACCTGGGCTTCTTTCGTGCTATATATTTATATTGTAAAAATATGAATGCTCTACCATAAAGATGACCCAAATATATGCAGAATTTAGCTGCCATGTTAATTCTATATCCTACAATGACTACTCCTTTCAATTAAGGTTCAACATATTATCCAAAATAGATTTCTCTTAAACAAATTCTACAAAAGACAAAGTTATATGGTTGTACTTACGTTCTTTCTTCCACAAGAATTCCTTTCAAGCTTCCAAATTTTGTTAAAGCCTCTCTCCATTCCTTCACTATCTCTTCCTTGAAAGACCCTTCGTGCTCAAGAAAAGAGTTAGCAAAGCTATTCCTCTGGTGCCTGACGTCAGATGGATCTACATGATAGAAAACAGGAAGAACATAATGCTCTTCTTCTGCCTGACGTTTCATGATGTGCTCATTAAGACACCATTTTGAGGAAGCATAATTTGGAGAGAGCACAATTACAGAAGACGTTGATTCTTGAATTGTTTTCGGTAGCTCTGATCGAATCTCCTTTCCTGATGGAATACCTTCATCGTCGTAAAATACTAGATATCCGCATCTAACCAACTCCCTTTTGAGATGATCAGTGAAAGAGTATCGAGTATCTGGACCTCTGAAACTCAGAAAAATGTCGTAATTAAGGGATCGAGACATGGAAGAAGAGCAGGTTCTTTTACTTGGGTTGTTCTTTTGCTTTGGCAGGTTTTGGACACCTAACTTAAAATGGAAGAACAATACCTTCTTGTTTCCCACAAAGATCCAAGACGAACTGGAAACTGTGCACAGAGTAAAGCATTAGTAATTTTACTGCGAAACCACTTTGCAGAATAATTTAATGGCACAGGTTTGAGGATTAATTCCATAGTAAGCAACTCAATTAAGGACTTTAAAATAAAAATAAGAAAAAGGGTGTCTATTTTTTTGCTTCTTTTTGCCTAACAAGTAACAAGCAATTCTAATCAAGGAGCTCTTCTGATATCCTTAAAAACAAACTGGTAGGAATTTGCAAAATCCATCCAAAACAAGTTTCATTAAGAATCAAATAGTTCTGCAAGCTAAAAAGGGATAGACATACTTGCTTATTACAATAAGAGTATCAGGGTGCTTAAGGATTCACAAATCAAAGGAAATGAAAAGAGATCACACACTAAGTGCAAGATAATTCCAGGGAATGGCAAAACCTGTGGAAGGTGTTTAGCAAATCACAAGAGGATTAATCGGTGGATCTGATAGTCTTGTGCTCTAATTGAGCCAACATGTCTCAGAAATCACCAGAAGAGGAAGTAATCATGTGCTTTAAAATTAAACCAAATCGCTAAAGGTCAACTTAGCTATATCTTGCTGTAGACATTAACATGAGAACAATGAATGATTCTGCACAATTTGAAGAACAGGAAAACCAATTTTTTTTTTTTAAAAAAAAGATATGAATATACAGTACCTTTGCTGTGTTCCCCCACGATATCTTCCTCCAAAGAACAGAATAAATGAAGAGAAGGGAGTGATGAGCAAGTGAAAAGTCAACCATGAACTGGAAGAAAATAGCTGTGTCCAAGAAATTGCAGACCAACTTCTTGGAGGTTGAAGTTCCACTCCACCCACCACTATTAAAACTCAGTAGAAAAATTTAAGTAAATAAGTCAATTTGACAATCATAGAAAGAATCGGGGATAATAACTCCGCGAGTCCTATATCTTTTTCCGAAATCTCATTTGAGTCCTAAACAAGAAAAACGACTCATTCGAGTTCTATTACGTTTTAAAATAGCACTAAACGAGTCCCCGTCCAAATTTCCGTCAATTTTTTGCTGACCTGGCCGTTAACCGATTACGTGGAAAATGAAATAAACGAAATTAAAAAACAAAAATAAAACAAAATTCGGAAATTAAAATTAACAATTACTAAATGATAATTAATGATAATTAATATCATAATTAGAATTAAATTAATTTAACAAAATAAAACCTACAATTCCTCACGCACCTCTTTTTTTCCCCAAATTACGCGAGCCTTGCCCTTGCATACCAAGTCGCCGCCGCCGCCGCTGAGAGAGAGAGGGAGAGAGGGATCCTGTTCCGTCAACAGCAGCACTCAGGTACGGCTGGGTCTCGTTAGATCTCGGCGGCATCAGCGCTCCTTTTTCAGATCTCCCATCCTCGGCCATCATCTGGCAACGCCTGCGTTGGACTCCGTCACAGCAGCCTTGGCGGCGCGGCCAACTTCAACTGCTTATGCTACTGCTAGTTTAGTAGCCGAGCGTGCAGATGACATCCAGGCAGAGGCCAGAGCCATGGCCCGCGCCGCCAACGCCCCCGTCTACAACCCCGAGCTCCTCTCCCTCAAATACGGCTCCAACCCATTCAAGGTTCTTCCCTACCAACAACTATACCATTTTTGTTTCTTTCCTTTTTTTTAGATTATCCTTTTGGTGGTTTTTGAGTTATATTGATTTGGTTTTGGGCGGTTATATCAGGTGGTGAGGAGAACTCGTGAAACTGTTTGTGGACCAAAGAAATGGTCTGTTCGATCAAAACAAGAAGAAGCGAGCCACTGAGCTCAGGAAGATTTTCATCCGATTAGGCCCTACTTTCGTCAAGCTAGGCCATGGGTTATCCACCCGACCCGACATCTGCCCCTCCGAGTACCTCGAGGAGCTATCCGAGCTTCAGGTACCTTGTTTTGCAATCTAGGATTTAATTGAATTGGTAGTGAAATTACACTTCTGATTAGCCAGCCAAATGGAACAGGATGCCTTGCCTACGTTCCCGGACGCGGATGCCTTCGATTGCATTGAGAGGGAGTTGGCGATGCCGCTTGATTCCATCTTCCAGACCATATCTCCGACCTCGATTGCGGCGCCGATTTGGACGGAGTGGGCGGGGTGTACAGGGGTACGCGCCGTCGCAGAATGGGGGCAGCACGCGGAAGCTCCATGTGATGCTGCAGAAGGGAAGGTCCCGGTGATGCTCCGCTCCCCCCTCTCCTCTTCCTTTCCCCTGTGATTTTTCTTCTTTGCCTTGTTGTTCTAATTGGGTTTTCATTTCGATTGAGCGGCTCGGTTAATTTGTTCCCACTTCTTCCCCCCTTTTCTGGTTAATTTGTGATAAGATGATTTTTGTATATTTGGCTTGGTTCGATATTTGTTGGGGAAGGTGGCGCCACCGTCGTTGATCGTGGTGGTGGACATGGCAAGATAGGGAGGTCAGTCTTCGTTTAATTATTTTTGTTTTTTTTTTATTATTATTTTTAAGAAATCAATGATTTGTTCTTAAATTTTTTACATGGCTGTGTCATATTATCTTTGTCATTGATGATGTGGAAGTGATGTGGACGAAGAAAAGTCAAAGATAACAGAAAAATTGACGAAAATTTGGACGGGGACTCGTATGGTGCTATTTTAAAACGTAATAAGACTCGAATGAGTCGTTTTTCTTTTTCAGGACTCAAATGTGATTTCGGAAAAAGTTATAGGACTCGCGGAGTTATCATCCCGAAAGAATCGTCAAATATATATAATAAAGCAATTAAAAAGGGCCTTTTTGGTAATCCATACGGTTTTCTTGTTCACTAAAATCCGTTTATCATATGATATTAAATTAATAAAAACCGTTTTCTCAAAAAAAAAAAAATAATAATAATAATAACCGTTTAAAAATTAAAATGGATATGGGTGGATTATGTTCCTTAAAAAATGAGTGAAAAATTGAGCCAACATGTCTTATGCTCTAATAGAGCCAACATGTCTAGAAATCACCAGAAGAGGAAGTAATCATGTGCTTCAAAATTGAACCAAATCGCCAAAGGTCAGTTTAGCTTGCTGTAGACATTTACAAGAGAATAATGAATGATTCTGCATAATTTGAAGAACAGGAAAAACCTTCTCTTTGTTTTAAGATATGAATATACAGTACCTTTGCTGTGCTCCCCACAATATCTTCCTACAAAGATCAGAATAAATGAAGGGAAGGGAGTGATGAGGAAGGGAAAAGTCAACCATGAACGGGAAGAAAAAAATCTGTGTCCAAGAAATTGCAGGCCAACTTCTTGGAAGTTGAAGTTCCACTCCACCCACCACTATTAAAACTCGGTAGAAAAAATAAGTAGATAAGTCAGTTTCACAATCATAGAATCGTCAAATATATAATAAAGCAACTAAAAAGGGCCTTTTTGGTAATCCATACGGTTTTCTTGTTCACTAAAATCCGTTTATCATATGATTTTAAGTTAATAGAAACCCATTAAAAGTTAATGGATATGTGGGTGGATTGTGTTTCTTAAGAATGAGTGAAAAATCATATAAAAAAACCTAGATATGTTGTAAATAAATTATGGTGAATGTCATTGCTACCATCCAGTAAAACTCGATTTTATCGTGCCTAAATTTACCCCTAGTAAATATTTTATCCCAAACACCTAACATCCAATTGGATTCATCTCTTTGGCCATTTACCCTCCATAATTCCTTTTGTCCTAATCTTATTACCATCTTGTCCTAATATCCTTTACCCTCCATATATTGTATTCTATATTATTATCTTAGTAATATAACTGAAAGATTTATCGAGTAAGCGTATATACTATATAATTTCTATTATTATTTCTCTTTATATTTGTTTTATATTTTGTTATTATCTTTTTACTGTTAAAATGGCAAACCTTGCAAAGCTTGAGTTTGAGGCCCTAGATATTTCCGAAAGAAATTATCTATCTTGGAGACTAGATGCAGAAATGCATTTACATGCTCAGGGCCTAGGAGATACCATAAAATCTCCTCAAGAAAAGGGAAAAGCAGTCTCTATTCAAGATAAAGAAGGAACTAGTCAAGAAAAGGCAAAAGCTGTGACTAGTCAAGAAAAGGCAAAAGCCATGATCTTCCTCCGTCATCATCTTCATGAAAGTCTAAAGACGGAATATCTTACTGTCAATTATCATGCAGATCTTTGGAAGAATTTGAAAGAAAGGTATGATCACCTGAAGATGGTCATACTCCCCAAAGCTCATTACGAGTGGATGCACCTGAGTCTGCAAGATTTTAAATCAGTGCATAATTATAATTCAGCTGTGTTTCGAATCAACTCTCAGTTAAAATTATGTGGAGAAGATATTACTGATATTGATATGTTGGAAAAAAAACATTCTCCAACCTTCATGCATCAAATGTGCTCCTGCAGCAGCAATACCGTGAAAAGGGTTTCACAAGGTATTCAGATTTAATTTCATGCCTCCTTGTGGCCGAATAAAATAACGAGCTATTGATGAAAAATCATGAGTCTCGCCCCACTGCTTCTGCTCCATTCCCTGAAGCGAATGCAGCAGTACATGACAATTCAGGTCGTGGTCGTGGACAAGGTCGTGGCCGGGGACGTGGGCGTGGACGTGGAAGGAATCACTTTAATAATCGTGACCGAAATATTTATAAAAATAAGGCAAAAGGAAAATATGTGAATGATGGCAAACACCAGGACAAGAAAAATCCTGAGACAACTTACTATCAATGTGGCATGACGGGTCACTGGTCACGAACATGTCGTACAACAAAGCACTTGGTGGAATTTTATCAATCATCATTGAAAGCCAAAAATAAGGCTGTTGCAACAAATTTTGTTCAAGATGCTGACCAAGATGCTACCTTCCAGTCCGACTCATATTTTGATACTGATGATTATCTTGATTATCCAGGAGAAGCAAGCAATAAAATGAAGCAAGAATAAATCTATTGTCAGTTTCTTTGTATTTTACATTTATGTTCTTTTTTGTTGTTTATTTCTATTGTTCTTTTAATTTGGAATAATTTTCAGTCAAGTATTATTTTCTTATGCATGTTTTATTTTCTTTTATGAAGATATGGGCATTCAACTGTATGGTTCCAAGAACAATGACTCAGATATCTGTCTAGCAGACAGTGCAACTACTCATTCCGTATTTAATAAACGGAAATATTTCTTAACTTTGAAATTTGAAAAGGCATATGTTAGAACAATCTCTGGTAGTACAAAAATTATTGAAGGCTCCGAAAGAGCTCAAATTTTCCTACCAAAAGGAACAAAGATAATCATTGAAAATGCCATATCATATTGACAATGAATGAAATAAACAAAAGTGACCCACTACAGGTAATAAACAAGTTGTAGAAAAATTACATGTATTATCTTCTGGATTGTACTACACAAATATTCGAGTGATTGAAAGTTATTATACCCAGCCCGAAGCTGGCACCAGCCTGAAGCTGAATAATGAGTTGAAAATTTGGCATGACCGGTTAGGCCATCCCGGATCAATAATGATGCGTAGAATTATTGAAAATTCACTTGGTCATAAATTGAAAAACCAGAAGATGTTTCAATCTAATGAATTTTCATGTGCTGCTTGCTCACAAGGAAAATTAGTTATCGGGCCTTCATATGATAAGGTTGGTTCTGAATCACAAGCATTTTTGCAAAAAATTCAGGGAGATATATATGGACCTATACATCCACCGTGTGGACCATTTAGATATTTTATGGTTTTAATTGATGCATCAACAAGGTGTCCCATGTGTGTTTGTTGTCCTCACGCAATTCGGCGTTTGCACGCTTATTATCACAATTGATCAAATTGCGGGCACATTTCCCTGACCATACAATGAAGACTATACGTCTTGATAATGCTGCTGAATTCACCTCTAAGGCGTTCAATGACTATTATATGTCAATTAAAATTGTGGTTGAACATCCTGTAGCTCATTTTCATACCAAAACGATCCTGCAGAATCGTTGATTAAACGCCTCTAATTGATTGCTAGACCTTTATTGATGAGATGCAAACTCCTAGTTACTGCTTGGGGACATGTTATTTTGCATGCAGCAACACTTGTGCGCATCAGGCCAACAAGTAATCATAAGTTCTCCCCCATTCAGTTGGTTCATGGTCACGAAATATCTCCCATCTTCGGACATTAGGTTGTGCAGTATATGTGCCAATTGCTCCACCACAGAGAACAAAAATGGGTCCTCAAAGAAGATTGGGAACATATGTTGGATATGAATCTCCATCAATTATAAAATATTTGGAACCAACAACTGGAGATTTATTTACAGCAAGATTTGCTGATTGTCATTTTGATGAAAATATTTATCCAACAATAGGGGGAGAAAATAAGCAGCTAGATAAAGAAATTAAATGGAATGCTATATCATTATCAAGTCTAGATCCTCGAACAAATAAGTGTGAACTTGAAGTTCAAAAAATAATTCATTTGCAAAATATAGCAAATCAATTGTCAGGCGCTTTTACTGATATTAATAGAGTGACCAAATCTCATGTACCAGCTGCAAATGCTCCTGCTAGAATTGATGTCCCTGAAGGACAACTAAAGATTGCAAATGAATCCAAAGCACGCTAGAAGCGTGGCAGACCACTCGGTTCCAAAGATAAAAATCCCCGACAGAGAAAAGGAGCAAAGATACAAGATGGCCCCAACGAGGTAATAAAACCTCCTGCAGATGTTCAAATTGAAAATCCTCAAGAAGAGGATAATCCTCTAGAAGAGGTTCCTGACACAAATTTTAATGTTTCAGAAGAAACTCAGGTACCTGAAATAAGTCAAAATGATGAGATTTCAATCAACTATGTTGTGTCAAGGACAAGATGGAACCGACATGAAATAACCGTCGACGAAATTTTTGCATATCATGTAGCGCTAAATATTATGGAAGGAAATGAGGATCATGAGCCCAAATCTATTGATGAATGCCGGCATAGAAATAATTGGCCAAAATGGAGAGATGCAATTAAGACTGAGTTAGACTCGCTCATGAAGCGAGAAGTTTTTGGGCCTGTAGCCCCAACACCTGATGGTGTAAAACCGGTCGGTTACAAATGGGTATTTGTGCGAAAAAGAAATGAGGAAAATGAAATAGTGAGATATAAAGCACGGCTTGTCGCACAAGGTTTTACCCAACGACCTGGTATTGATTATGAGGAGACATACTCCCCTGTGGTGGATGCAATAACTTTTCGGTATCTAATTAGTCTGGCAGTATATGCAAAATTAGAAATGCGTCTAATGGATGTTGTTACAACCTATCTCTATGGACCTATAAGCCATGATATATATATGAGAGTCCCTGAAGGACTCAAGTTGCCCGAAGCAACCAATTCCCGGGATATATACTTAGTTAAATTGAAAAGATCTTTATATGGCTTGAAGCAATCTGGACGTATGTGGTATAATCGTCTCAGTGAATACTTGGTAAAAGAAGGCTTCAAAAATGATTCCATATGTCCATGTGTTTTTATTAAAAGATCCATGCATGAATATGTCATCATTGTTGTTTATATTGATGATTTAAATATTATTGAAACTCCTGAAGAAATTTCCAAAGCCGTGCATTGTTTAAATAAAGAATTTGAAATGAAAGACCTTGGAAAGACAAAACTCTGTCTAGGTCTTCAAATTACACATTTAGAAAATGGGATCTTTGTCCATCAGACACTTTATACCGAGAAGGTATTGAAAAGATTTTGTATGGACAAAGCGCATCCAACAAGTACCCCGATGGTTGTAAGGTCGCTTGATCAAAAGAAAGATATTTTTAGACCTCGAGAAGATAATGAAGAAATTCTTGGTCCGGAAGTACCATATCTCAGCGTGATTGGAGCATTAATGTATCTTGCTACTAATACAAGACCTGATATATCTTTTGCTGTCAGTTTACTAGCAAGATATAGTTCTGTCCCAACTCGCAGACATTGGAATGGGATAAAACATATTTTTCGATATCTTCGGGGTACAATAGATATGGGATTATATTATTCTTGTGGGTCCAAACCCGATCTAATTTGTTATGCAGATGCAGGTTATTTGTCTGATCCACATAAGGCTCGGTCACAAACAGGCTATTTGTTTACTTATGGAGGAACTGCTATATCATGGCGATCCACAAAGCAAACAACTGTTGCCACCTCTTCAAATAATGCAGAAATTATAGCCATACATGAAGCCAGTCGAGAGTGTGTTTGGCTAAGATCAGTGACGCAACATATTCAAGATTCATGTGGATTGGATAGTGGGAAAGATGCTCCAACAACAATTTATGAAGATAATGCTGCCTGTATTGCCCAATTAAAGGAAGGATACATCAAAGGCGACTGGACAAAGCACATATCACCAAAATTCTTTTTCACTCACGATCTTCAGAAGAATGGTGATATTAGTGTTCAATAGATTCGCTCAAGTGACAATTTGGCAGACTTTTTTACAAAATCACTACCTACTTCAATTTTCGAGAAGTTGATAAGGAAGATTGGCATGAGACGACTTCGAGATATCAGGGGAGGCCAAAATGAGGGGGAGTAGAATATGCACTGCACTCTTTTTCCCTTCACCAAGTTTTTATCCCGCTGGGTTTTTCTTGGTAAGGTTTTTAACGAGGCAGTTCTTCTAAAGCATATTCTACCGAATGTACAATGATATTCAAGGAGGAGTGTTGTAAATAAATTATGGTGAATGTCATTGTTACCATCCAATAAAACTTGATTTTACCGTGCCCAAATTTATCCCCGGTAAATATTTTACCCCAAACACCTAACATCCAATTGGATTCATCTCTTTGGCCATTTATCCTCCATAATTCCTTTTGTCTTAATCTTAATACCATCTTTCTTTACCTAATATCCTTTTGATTTTATCTTATTAACTTAATCATATTCTTTTGTTTTTATCCTCTCATTTTCACCTATAAATACCCCCTTGATTTCCATACACTTACACACCTTCAATCTCCAAAAAAACTCACTTTCTCCAAATTTCCTTACACCTCTCTTCTTTCGTTTCTCCATTAGTATAATTATTCTTCTTTTCATTATTGTTAAAGTTGTATTATTATCTTGATCAAGTTTGTATTACTCCATCAGTAGTGAAATTCTCCCCCAGTTTTATAACAAGATCAATCTACAAGGGAAAAAAGAAGAAAGAAAAAAAAAAGAAACAGCATGTAATTCTGCTACTGATTTTTTTTTTTAAAAGAACTTTGTACAGTGGAAAAGAATCTGCAGACGCCCAAGCCACAAAAGAAGCAATAGAACAAGTCCTATAACCTCTTAGTTAGAAAATCAAATGCAGAATTACCAGTACTGTATGCAAATTTGACTTTTAAGTTTAACAGAAGAAAGAAAATGTTCCTCAAAAATTGCAGGAATGGATTACGCCAATGCTTCAATAGACTTGTGTAATAGTACTGCGACCAATGCATTTACTGGAACCTCACAATCAGAGTAAACAATAATCTTATTCAAGCCTAGACATTGACATTTTGCTCTCTCCACTATTATTATTCTAAGGTCCCCAAAGCCTCAGCCATTTAAGCAGAGAAACACCTTCTTGGGCTCTTACACGAACAGATCCCTTTATCTTTTCATAAACGCCAGTACTACACCAGCACAAAGATCCATTATTATGCCGGAAACGGCATCAATAATGATTATTTTAACCAAATTAGGAGGAGATTGCTGCTATACAGTGGCTCCAGAAAAAAGGAAAAGAAAGACACTTCTTATCTAGTCAGTAATTGGGACACCATGTTGCATCTCAGCAAAAACACTACTAAAAGGCCTTCAAAGATTTTTTCTTTTCCATCCTTGGTGGGTTTTACCAAGATCATATTCTTGGCACCTCATCCAGCTCATGGCATATATATGTTTCATGTCTGGCAAATCAGTGGAAGAGGAGGAGCTATTGGTATCCTCTTTAGCATCGGGCACTCACAAACTACAACTAGCTGTAAGGACGGGCAAATCAGTGGTCCGTCACAAATGCTTGCGAGTCAAGGCAGATGGTAAATTCTTAATCTTCTTAATTAAGGGAGACTGAACTGAGAAGTGAAGTCGCTGCTGCTGCCACTTCTTTCACTTGCTACTATCTCTACCATTCTTTTACATTTCTCTATTTGAAGATATTCCAGGTTCTTGAGGTTTTGCAGGAACCCCGGAGGAAACAGCGTCCTCATTCCGGGACACATCAATACAACAAGCTGCTTAAGATGAGTAAAGATACTGCCATAGGATGACAATACCTCATGATGGGCTGCGTAAATCTTTACAGTGAAACCATAAGCTCTCCAACTCAATAAAATGTAGTGTCTCAAGTTTATTAAGTACAACAGTAGATGATCCTGAAGAAGAAGACGACACCAAAGATTCTATTCCATCTGCGTCGGAGATAGAAATAGACTTCAACTCGGTTGTAACACTTACAGGAACTAAGCTCTTTGGACACTTGCAAACCTTGTAACACTAGCTCTTCAATGCCCTGTGGAAGTTTTCCAAACTTTGGATACTAACATTTGATCGTGTGGCAGAGGCACTGGCAAACTCAGAGGCCAATCGGATTGAAGGGAGGTGCTCATCAAAGACCACTTAGTTCCGGCATTGCCATAATAACCAACAAATGGAACCAAAAAGGATATTCCATGATATACACATGTGAACCAGGACTCTACATTGCAAATTTAAGAAGAGTCAATCACAAATATGTGATATGGCAAAAACGGAATCTGGCAATACGTACATGACTAAAAGTGCTCACAGCAAAATATCAGTAACAATTATTAGCTAATAAACAATAATGGATGGATATCCTTGAACGTGCAAAATCGAAAAATCCAGAATAGACATTTTAAGTAAACCTTTGGGGCGCCCAAAAAGCCTGAGTAACACCCATCACAGGCCCAGCTACTGGCGTCAACAGTATGCATCATTTGAAAGATTGATGCATCAAGAAGATGATAAAAATTCTGGTTGCAGTTGCACACAGAAGGAAACAGACTCCACCAACCAGTACTTGCTCCATCGAAAGGTGACAAGGCCATGGGTACTGCAAATCAACGTACATCCAAACGCCAATGCTAATCAACGATCTTTATGTACCACGACCTCAATTGGGGAACAATAACAGATCATAGCATCACAGAACAAGTCAGCAAAACAAATTAAGTATGATCACTGCAAGACACGAAATAAGCCTAATTAAAAGAACCGTAACCAGGGACAGACCTTAAATGTGAAGTCCAACTCCTATCACTATAGGGAACATACTGGAGGATATCCTTGGCAATGGGATGGTCCCTCTCAAACTGTTCCAGCAACTCTGTTGAATCAAATACTCCTTGTCCAAGAGATGGGAGAGGAGGAGCTACTGGTATCTTCTTTAACATCTCACATTCACCAACAACTAACACTAGGAGGGACTCACAAATCAGTGGCCTGTCACAAATGCTTGTGAGTCGTGGCAGAGCGTAAAGTCTAAATCTTCTTAATTTTGGGAGACTGAATTCAGAACTGATGTTGCTGCTGCGCCCACTTTCTTCAGTACTTTCTATTATCTCTTCCATTCCTTCACATCCTTGTATTAGAAGATCTTCCAGGTTCTTGAGGTTTTGCAGCAACCCCAAAGGGAACAACGTCTTCATTCCGTCGCACCTGTATACATTAAGCTCCTTAAGATGAATAAAGGTACTACCATAGCATGGCAATACCTGATGGGGTGCCTTAACTTTTACAGGGAAGTATAAGCCCTTCTTTTCTTTTCTATTTTTTGTGGGGAAAAGGAAGCATAAGCTCTTCAACCCTGAAAGTTTGAGTCTTTCAAGTTTATTAAGTACATCAACAGATGATCCAGAAGAAGTTGAAGACGACGCCAAACATTCTATTCCCTCACAGTGAGCGATCTCAACAAACTTCAATTCAGTTGCATTACTTATAGGAACTAATAAGCTCCTTGGACACTTGCAATTACATAACTCTAGCTCTTCAATGCCTGGTGGAAGTTTATCAAATTTTCTGGTAATATCCTGTCCTTCTATCTCAACTCTTTTAGCAGTTGGATATCTTCGAAGGGAGCCACGCCTACAATTCACAAAAAGATGGAAATGTACTAGTGGTTTCTCGTGCTTTTGGGTTTGCAAATACCTGTTCAATCCTTTTAAGGAATCGAAACAACATACCAAAACTTCCAAATTCCTTAAACCACCTACCTCCTCTTCTATAGCCAACGATCCATATAACGAATCATAGTGAAGTACGAGGAATTGGAGACAAGAGAGATTTGGTAATGTACGGGAGGGAAATTCCTTCAGATTATATGAATAAATATTGAGATACCTGAGGTTGTAGAGCAAATCCATACCGTGGGGTACATCTCTAAGGGCGGTCTCATATAAATCCAAAGCCTTCAATTCCTGAAGCTTGGCAAGCGACGGCACATGCCTCAAATGGCGACAGTCCGAAAGGAACAACCCAGTGAGTCTCACAAGATTAGAGATGGAACTTGGCAATTTTTCAATGCCTGTTCCCGAAAGATCAAGAATTTTGAGACCATTAAATTCCTCGAAAAAAGAATCCCCAATATATCTTAACCGCCTATTCCAGCTTAACAAAAGAGTTGACAAATCAGGACAGCACGGTGACTTTCCAGAAGGAATGTTCTTGATGTAGTTGTTTATAAATGAAGCTCTATGCAAGTTTATGCTCCACTTACCCACATCTGGCAACACTCTTAATTGCTTACCAGCTTCAATCATCACAACTGACCTTACTCTCAATTCTTGAAGGGCAACATCCCTAATCAGGTCATGCATCTTCACTGCTCTGAATCCCAGCAACGAATAGTCTTCCAACAACAAGCAGAGGCCTTCTAGTTTATTAAGCATGAAATGGCCTTTATAAACCTCTTCTTGTCTACTCTTCCCCTCTTCTATGATTCCCTCACAAATCAAGAGCTCAATCAATTCCTCTCTGTAAATCTGAGTGTCTTCCGGAAACAATGCACAATATAGGAAACATTCCTGTAAAGAAGGATCTGTTAAACGAGCATAGCTTAATCTTAATACAGCGAATACATTTCGCTCCATGTCATCATCTTTTGTAAACTTTGAATCTCTTAGTTGAGCCAATGTATACTTCCATTCATGTACATCATCTACTCCTTTCATGCTTCTTGCCATCACCTTAATAGCAAGTGGCAACCTGGCACATTCCCTTACAACAGATTTTAGAAGTGCTTCATCATCTATCTCAATATTCTCAATCTCCTTCTTGAACAAATATAAAGCTTCTTCCTCCAAGAGAGGTTCTATTTTGACGCTATTATTCTTGCAACCCATCTTTCTACAAACTTCATATGATCGGGTTGTAAAAACTAACTTGCATCCATTTGGCCCTACTGGAAGTCCCACATCCTTTGTATCAAAATCATCCGACAAATCATCCAAGACAAGAATGAACTTCTGTTTTCTAACCAACTCTTCATATAACTTTGCTGCCCTTTTCCTTATATCATCATCCTCTCTTGAAATATTTATCCTAATAGCCTTGGCAATGCTGTCCTGTAACTTGTATATGCTAAAATCTTGCGATACTGTAACCCAATGACATGGTGGAAAAGAGTCTGATCTTTCTAATAGCTGATTGTAAATATGTGTCATCAGTGTGGTTTTACCAACACCGCCCATCCCATAAGCTCCAATCTTATCAATGCCATCCTTCATTAGCAAAGACCAGATCTCATCCTTGGCTCTCTCAAACCCATGACCAACTAACTCTGATGTGAGAAATTGATACTTTCTTGTACCTATCCATCAAATAGATATTGGAAGTGGGAGACTTGCCCAAATGAATTTATCATGTATATTAAACATTCACAGAAGTTACATAAGTTAATAGAAAAGAGACAAACATAGTAAACCAATTGATTTTTTAATAGGTATACTATCTAAGTTGGTATACTGTCTTCTCAATTATCATTAAGGTGCATAAATCCAATGCAAAGTGTGCTAATTTAAGCGCTATATCTCGGAGTTCTATGCCTAAATAGCACTAAATTTAGTACTTGAATGGAAAATAGTCTACAGGATATGTCCAAGATACCTTTAAATAAATCATAATTTATTCTAATTTGACCGACCCATTCTGATGTCAAAATACTTGTTATTTGCTTGTCCCAATCCATGACATCATCAAATGGAATTAATAGAAATTAACATAGATAATTGACAACGTACAATATTATAACTAGACACTTTTACCTTTTTCTTTTTGTAATAAAAAGCATACACTCATTTAATTCATAGGCGCACGTACTTTTGCAAAAGAATGGAAATTATCTGTTACAGAAGTCTACTGTGCTATTTTATTATGGCTTTATCTAGCGCTTTTTTTTTTTCTTAATAGATTTCTTTACTGACGAAGGAACCATCCAAGCAGCTCAAGTGACAAATATGTGAAATGGTATAGCCTAAATTTAATAGGAATTGTACCTATGAATTCCCCAACCTTTTCGATTATTTGTTGAATTACCTCGGCTTCTTTCCTACATATAAGAAAAACCAACACGTTAATTAAGAAGTGCAATGTCGGCTTTTACAAATTGAAACTTGACAAGTCAAATTAATGACTAAAATCCCTTGAGGAAGTTCATCTAGAAGAATGAGTGCCATTTTTTTGAGTATTTCCTATCAATCAGTCAATTTCTTGCCCCATGTTTTGTTTATATCTCTCTCGAGGAAGTTCATCTAGAAGAATGAGTCTCATGATTTATGTTTACAACCAAATATCTATAATCTAAAAATGTTTTGATGCACAGCTTAAGCCCTTCAATTTATATGTTGTGTAGCATACTGGCCATAATTTTTTTTATTACTTAACTTATACTTTATACATCTCTAAGCTCAATTTTAGTAAATTAAATTTCAATTTGGAGATGAAAACAAAATCCAACTTTTGCCACAAAGTTTAATTCAAAAATATAAATACAGCTGATAATAAGGAGAAAGGTAACAATGTCAATGATAATAAAATAGAATGCTTGAAAAAACCAAGTAAAAAACCTTAAAACCCATTCCATATTGTTGATTGTGTTTTCCCAAGGTCTAGGAGAGGGATTATGACATATTGTAAAAATATGCATGCTCTAACTCAGTGATGACCCACATTTGCAGAGTTCAATGGCAATGCTCTATGTCCTATAGCGGTAGCTCATTTCAATTAAGGGTCAATATAGCATCCAAAATAATTGCTTCTGACAAAATTCGACAAAAAACAAATTGTTATACTTACGTTTTTTGTTCTTCAACAAGTATTCCTTTCAGGCCTCCAAATTTTGTTAAAGCCTCTCTCCATTCCTTCACTATCTCTTCCTTGAAAGACCCTTCGTGCTCAAAAAAAGAGTTAGCAAAGCTATTCTTCTGGTGTCTGACATCAGATGGATTTACATGATAGAAAACAGGAAGAACATAATGCTCTTCTTCTGCCTGACGTTTCATGATGTGCACAAGTTCATTAAGACACCATTTCGAGGAAGCATAATTTGGAGAGAGCACAATTATAGAAGACGTTGATTCTTGAATTGCTTTTGGTAGTTCTGATCGAATCTCCTTTCCTGATGGGATACCTTCATCGTCGTAAAATACTAGATATCCGCATCTAGCCAACTCCGTTTTGAGATGATCAGTGAAAGAATATCGAGTATCTGGACCTCTAAAACTCAAAAAAATGTCGTAATGAAGGGACCGTGACATGGAAGAAGAGGAGGTTCTTTTACTTGGGTTGTTCTTTTGCTTTGGCAGGTTTTGGACACCTAACTTAAAATGGAAGAGCAATATCTTCTTGTATCCCACAAAGATCCAAGACGAACTTGAAACTCTGCACAGAGTAAAGAATAAGTAACTTTTACTGCAAAAGCACTCTGTAGAATAATTTAATGGCACAGGTTTGCAGATTAATTTCATAGTAAGCAACTCAATTAAGGACTATAAAATAAAAATAAGAAAAAGCCTATTTATTTTTTTGCTTCTTTTTGTCTAAAGAGTAACAAGCAATTCTAATCAAGGGGCTCTCCAGATATCCTTAAAAACAAACTGGTAGAAATTTGCAAAATCCATCCAAAACAAGTTTCATTAAGAATCAAATAGTTCTGCAACCTAAAAAAGAGGTAGACATAGTTGATTATTACAATAAGAGTATCAGGGTGTGCAAGGATTCATAAATGAATGGAAATCAAAAGAGATCACACACTAAGTGCAAGAACATTATAGAGAATGGCAAAACATGTCTCAGAGTTTAGCAAATCACAAGAGGATTAATCGGTGGATCTGATAGTCTTGTGCTCTAATTGAGCCAACATGTCTCAGAAATCACCAGAAGAGGAAGTAATCATGTGCTTTAAAATTGAACCAAATCGCCAAAGGTCAGCGTAGCTATATCTTGCTGTAGACATTAACAAGAGAACAATGAATGATTCTGCATAATTTGAAGAACAGGAAACCCATCTTTTTAAAAAAAAAAATAATATGAATATACAGTACCTTTACTGTGTTTCCCACAATATCTTCCTCCAAAGATCAGAATAAATGAAGGGGAAGGGAGTGATGAGCAAGTGAAAAGTCAACCATGAACTGGAAGAAAAAAACCGCGTCCAAGAAATTGCAGACCAACTTCTTGGAAGTTGAAGTTCCACTCCACCCACCACTATTAAAACTAAGTAAGTTTCACAAATCACAATCATAGAATCGTCAAATATATAATAAAGCAACTAAAAGGCGCCTTTTTGGTATTCCATCGGTTTTCATGTTTTCCCTGTCTCTCTTACTATGATAAGGAAAACACTTCTTATCAAATCAGTAATTGGGGCACCTTGTTGCATCTCAGCAAAAACACTACTAAAAGGCCTTCAAAGATTTCTCTCTTTCTTTTCCATCCTTAATGGGTTTTACTAAGATCATGTTCTTGGCACCTCATGAAGTTCATGGATATATGTTTCTCATGTTTGATTCTTAAAGGTCTATTTGGGAACTTGTGTCCAAGACAAGTTTTCTGTTTTATTGGATTCTGAAAGAACATAAAACCCGTTTGGATTGGCAAAACGGTTAAACACCTTTTATATACCTCGAGTTTTCCTTTTGTCCCAATCGTATACCCCCGAGTTTCTGTGTCCCTTTTATGTACCCCGAGTTTTAATTTCTGTCCCTTTTGTGTACCTCGGGCAGCCCGGACGATGACATGGTCATCTGCCCGGGTCCACTTGACACGTGGCATAATGTCAATGGTGCTACGCGGGGAATTTTTGTGGGACCCACAAACTAGAATATTTGAGAAATAAGGTGGGACCCATAATAATATCCATTTGGCACCAACGTGTCAAGTGGACCCCGATAGATGGCCATGTCATCGCTTGGGCTGCCCGAGGTACATGAAAAGGATAAAAATTGAAGCTCGAGGTACATAAAAGGGACAGAGAAACTCCGGGGTATACGATCAGGACAAAAGAAAAACTTGAGGTATACAAAAGGTGCTTAACCCATTGGCAAAAACAATCCAACTCCTCCAAAACAATCCCTCAAAAGTGGTTCTGTCAGAATCAAAAACCAAGAACTGAAAAAAGATGTTTTCAGTGCTTCTTTAAGAACACGTGGTGGCATAGAAGTAATTATGTAGAGAACTTCAATTTTATTAATGGCTTTTTAGTAAATAAAAGCACTATTTTGAACTGAACACATTCTCTTCCATTTATCTCTGTTGTTTTCGTTAATCTCCACCTATTTCACACAGTGTTGTTTGCGCCGCCTCTTCTTCACTCGCACCAGCCATCACACAAAGGGCCATGCTGCCGTGTTTCCTATTGTCACGGACCAAGAGTGTGGTACAGCGGATGCACACTCTCACCGTGCGGCACAAGCAAGATCGTCCCATAACTTGTAAGCCTACACACGCAACCGAAAGAGAGAACCAAGAGAATAATAAAGTAAGAGAAGTAATTGGGAGAAGACTCAGTATTATTATTAATAAACCATCAACAACAATACATGCTCAACAACTCCCCCTCACGCGTCCTATTTATATAGGTGCCGCAAGGTTTCAGCCTTTTCCCTGCTAGTAATAGAACTCCTATCGCGACTAGGTTTCCTATCACAAGTCTATTCCTATTAAGATTCAAAGTGGCCAGGCCAAATCCTAACAAGAATAGTCAGCCCACACGCGCACCAGTAAGCCCAAGGAAACCCTGTGCGCCTTGGATTCCCGGGTTGTGACATTCTCCCCCACCTATTCTGGCAACGTCCTCGTTGTCGTTCGACGATAGGCAGCTATCCTTCGCCCGAACTTTTGCAACCTGTGCTCGCCTGTCCATCTTGCTCTTTGACTTCCTCGCCATTGCACAAGATACTCGATCACCGGTGCATGCGTACCATGCCATCGAACAAGTCTGTCCGCCAAAATCTGCATAATAGAAGTCCTCCTAACTTGTGTAGACCTGACCCTCGAACTCGTCTCTGGCACCACCCTTATCACTGTAAGAGCCTGCTTGTCTTTGAAAGCACCCTCACGCTTCGGGTACAAAGTAAAGTCTTGCTTGTTCCCGTGAAGTACTATCCTTCCTTCCTTAGCAAAGACTTCAGCCTGTTTCTTCGAAAGAAACTTCATCCCAAGAACCACTAAATAGTCATCCATAGGCACCATAGTGAAGTCGACTTTGCCATGCCATTCGCCTATGGCAACCTTGACATCAAGTGCAACTCCAATAACGGGTTGTTCTCTCGCATTAGCCGGCTTCATGACTGTGAGTTGCCCCGGTATCCACTAAGGCATCCAGCTCTTCCCCATAAATCGACAACTTGATAAACATTCTCCCCTTATCTTGCACATGCTTGGACGAATCTATAGCACTCAGCTTCTTCAAAGTAGCCATCTTGACTTCAGTTTCTTGATCATCCTCAAAGTCCATATCTACTCGCTTCACTGTCGATAGTCTGTTCTTCTTGGGACAGTCGATCTTTCGATGAGGCCCCTTGCAAAGAAAGCACTTAACGCTACTTCCCTCCTGCTTGACAGTTTCCCCACCACCTTTGCCAACGATGTCCCGTGTTGGCAATTGTTTGCGCCCCGGCATCCCAGTGAATTCCACCAAAGAATCAGCAATGGCAATGGCCTCCGACAATGTCTTTGCCCCTCGTCGAACCAACCCATCCCGCGTCCATCATTTCTGACTACCCATGAAAGAATAGAATGCCTCTATCTCTGGCATGTTGATCTCCAATAGCAACTCTTGGAAATCCTGAACATGCTTCCTAATACTATCCCCTTGCCTGAGTGTTCGCAACTTGTCCCGTGCCTCCCTCTCAGCATGTTGTGGATAGAATTGTGTCTTGAGTTCTGTCTTGAACCCATCCCATGAAGGTAATGCACCCTCTACTCCAGGATTAGACAGCATGCGTCGCCACCATAAGTGCGCAGCCTCAGAAAGATACATCGCCGCCGTTTGCACCTTTTTTGGTTCCTCGGTGACACCCAACCGAGCAAGGTATGTCTCCATATCGAACAAAAATCCATCAAGCTTTTTAGCAGACCGCAAACCATCATATACATTTGGCTTCGGAATCTCCACTTTAGCTCTAGGCTTTGCCGAGCCCTGTACACCTCCTAATGCTAAGCCTGCAAGTTTCGCCTTGCAAAGTACCACGTCCTCCTAGAGCGCTTTCTGATCCTCCATACCTGCTTCGACTCTAGACAAACGAACCAGCAAGTCACCAACAGTAGTCTTCAAGTCCTGCCTGAACTCCTGTTGCAGCTTATCGGCCAACTCTTGCAGTGCCCCTTGCATCCAGTTCTTTGTACTCTCCAAGTCCTCCAGCAAGCTTTCCTTCTCGGTTTGAAAGACCCTAAACTGATCCTCGAGATCCCTCGTCCGAGTATCCAAGGAAGTCCAAGGATTCACCGATTGCGACCGATGTTTCTTCTTGGGTTTGGATGCGTCGCGTTCCTTTGGATGTCCACGCTCCTCATCAGTCTCTTGTACAATATCCTTCTCTGTCCCGTTTTTGGTAAGAGAAGATTCCACCAACTCATCCGTTGGCTCAACCATCCTTTCCACACAAAGTGTACCCAAGTATCACTTTCCCACGCAAGGAACCAGCCCCAATTCAGCCTCTTCTCTGTCCGCACTAGTCAACTAGGTCTGCTCCAAAGCTCCACATTCCTTGCTGTCTAAAACCCCAAGCCAATTGACACCCTTCCAACAAGATGCACAAATGGGCCCGCCAAGAAAACAAACAACAAGATTGCACTTTGTCCAAGCACCAACAAAAGTCGACAACTTAGCCTTGCTGCAGCCCAATCGCACCGAAGAAGGCACACCAATTAGTGCACCCACGAGCAATAAGGCGCACCCAATCGAGCAAAAAGGCGCACCCAAATCTGCACCCTCGAACAAATAGGCCCACCCACCAGCACCAGTAGCGCACCAATCCGCACCAACAGCAAACCAACGGCACCAACAGCAAGTCAAGCTCCGCTACCACTTTCACGGACCAAGAGTGCGGCGCAGGGCATGCACACTCTCACTGTGCGACACAAGCAAGATCGTCCCTTAACTTGTAAGCCTACACACGCAAACACATGAAAGAGAGAACCAAGAGAATAATAAAGCAAGAGAAGTAATTGGGAGAAGACTCAGTATTATTAATAAACCATCAACAACAATACATGCCCAACAACTCCCCCTCACGCGTCCTATTTATATAGGTGCCGCAAGGTTTCAACCCTTTCTCTACTAGTAATAGAACTCCTATCGCGACTAGGTTTCCTATCACAAATCTATTCCCATTAAGATTCAAAGTGGCCAGCCCAAATCCTAACAAGAATAGTCAGCTCACATGCGCACCAGCCCAAGGAAACCCTGTTCGCCTTGGATTCCTGGGTTGTGACACTATTCCCTCGCTCCTCGCTCGCTGCATAAAGTAGTCGATGGTAAGCCGTCTTGTCTCTTTTTCTTTCTAATCCAATGAACCGCCACACGCCGTGTCAAGCATCGTCGGCACCACCGTGCAGGTTGCAAGTTCAGATGGAGTTAATATTGAATTATGAAACCATGATGTTGGTCAACAATGAATACCACGGTGGCTGGAGTCAATCATGGAGTGGAATTAATATTTAACTTTTTGAAAACTCTCTTTCAATACAAAATATCCAAATGGATTTTTGTATTTTGAACACTCTCAAACACTTCTCAGTTCTGAATATTCAGAACAATTCTTAAAAACTCTCCCAAACGTACCCTTAATATCCAATTTTTCTAATCTTTATAGCTGTGTGGTCTTAGTTCGTGTGACAGATATGATTGTGGTGGTCACCGTGGGGCAAGACTTTTTGTACTGACTAGCTAGTGAGCCAAATCATAGTAAGAGAGATTACTGGGAAAGAAGCTGTATTTTACTTACTCTATTAAAAAAACCCGTGCAACCGAGAAAGCTAGAGAGTCGTTGTCTATTGAAAGTTGTGCCAGGTTCCCCAACTACTTTTCTCGGTGCCTCCACCATTGAAATTATGTAACCTAACCGGAGAAACTGTGTTTGAGCCCCTTATCACTAGGGGATCTGCTACTCTACAACATAATCATGTGCAGTTCTAGAGGAAGGGAACGTTCGAGGTCAAGAGGAAGGGGCACTAATAACCTGCCGCCGGTAGAGCAATTATAGCCACCTAACAACCCAACCCCACCAGTAGTTGAAACTGAGGTGGAGATGGCAGATGGAAACTCTACTGTTAGTTTTGTAGAAAGAAGCTCAAAGAAGGTCCGGCTTAGAGAAGAAAACCTCACTGATCATGAGCCACCCACGACTACATTAGCCGCAGCTGATGCCCCGATGGGGGAAGCTCACGTCAGCTACAGAGATAAGCTAACAGTTGGGACTGGGCAACATCTGACTACAGACCCATGGGAGCTTGAGGAGGAAGCTGAATATGAAGAGGGAGACACAGTCATCTGTGAACGGGATGGGGTACCTGTGTTAGAGTTGTCTAAGGCTTTCAAAGCTCGCCTAGACAAGCCATGGAGGAACGTGGTGGTCGTGAAATTGATGGGATGCCCGATCGCGTACAAGGCGCTTTTCTCCAAACTCCAAACCCTATGGAAACCTGCAGGTTAGTTCAAGATTTCAGACTTGGAAAATAATTATTTTGTTGTACATTTCTGGGAGAATAGAGATTATCTTCATGCTTTGGTGGATGGGCCTTTGATGATTTATGGGAAGTATCCAACCCTGGACGGAGTCGTTCAGAGCAACCACCAAAAGAATTGAGAAGGTGGTGTGCTGGATAAGGTTTCCAGACTTCCCGGTGAACAGGTATCATTCAAAAGTTTTCAGGCAGTTGGGGAACATGGTGGGTTCAACAATAAAACTCGATGCCAATGCACTTAACCCCAGCCGTTCCAAGTTTGCAAAAGTAGCAGTGTATGTTGACTTGACCAAGCCACTGAAGGGGACAGTTCAGATGGATGATGAGACACTGAAGGTGAGCTACGAGGGTCTTCCCGACATTTGCTATATTTGCAGAAGGATAGACCACAGTGTGTTTGTCTGCCCAAGGGCGGAAACCTGTACGATGACTCGCTCGGAACCTCCAGAAGGGACTCATGATGGGGAGATCCAAGGGGTCTCGGCACAGCATGTAAAACCCCCAGGGCAGGAAGGTAGAGGGGTGTGGATGAACGTCCGAAAGCGTTCTTATCTCACATTAAAGAGACAATCGGATGGCACTCCGGTAAGCAGAACACCTTCCAACCAAGAGAACGGGTTTGCGGCTATGGAGAAAGAAACAGTGACTGAGACAGACTATGAGACTGAGCTAACCACTAGCATAGGCCAACCCAATCATCTTGTTGGGCCCAAGACTATCCCCACAAAGTCCAACACCCCATCAAACACTTAACAACAATACCAGCCAAAAAAATGACCACAACCAAAAAAACTACAATTAATCCAAAACAAACAGGCCCTCCCCCGTACCCCCTACATGATATCTCAAACCTAGCCAGGTCATCCTCTGCCAAGGCCTACACTGGGAAAGTAACCACTAAAGCTCTTAAACAGACCACCAATGAAACTATCCCACTAGCCCAGCAAACATCCAACACCAGAAATAACAAGCCTTCATCTATTCCAAGTACTCCATGTCACACTGTGGTTACGTTGTCGAAAGCAGCCCCACCACAGTAATCCTTCCAAACCCAACCACAGAACCTTACCAAAACACCCAGACTAATCCACCTAATACTACAACGAATTCTAGGAGAGCCTCTGTTCCAATGTATCAGTTGCGGAACCTCCTGATATACATAGGCAGTCAGATTGTAGTGTCAAGCCGATGGAGATTCAGGAAGCAAGTGATACACAGCATATGGATGTGGACCAACTCTTCTACTTGACTATGTCTGAAAACCAAGAAAACCAGTTGGTGGGTCATGTGGCCCAACAACAGCAATGACCCTGCGGAGTCTTTCTGTGAACTGTGTACATAACTATTATTATGATTAATATCGTTAACTGGAACTGCTAGGGTGCTGGCAAGCAGAATTTCAACCTTAATTTTTGAGAGATATGTAGGAAACACAGACCGGATGTGATGGTGGTTGTGGAGCCTAGGATAAGTGGAAGGAAAGCTGGTCGGGTCGTATGAAGGCTTGGGTTTTCCAACTCACACCGAGTGGAGACTCGGGGCTTTGCAGGCGAGATTTGGGTGCTCTGGAATGAAGCTCAGACTCAGCTGCAAGTTGTATTCAATCATACACAGTTTGTGCATATGTGGCTGAAGGGAGGTGATAGTAGTTTCCTTTTTACTGCAATCTATGCCAGCCCCCAATAAGGTTGGAGACGGTTTTTGTGGCAGAATATTGAATCACTAGCAAACTCTATAACCGAACCTTGGTTATTGGCTGGTGATTTCAATGTCATTTTGGTAGGTCATGAGAGGAAGAATGGTGTGGGTAGACAAGGTTTGGCAAACAAGGTTTCCGAACTTGTGTTGATATTGCCCAGCTGTTGGATTTGGATTTCGCTGGAAGTAAATTCACTTGGAAGAGGGGTGTTATCAAGCAAGGTTGGACATATTCTTATGTAATGCTAATTGGCTTACTACTTTCAGTGAGGCTTCAGTCTACCATCTGCCTCGTGTGGGCTCTGATCACAGACCAATCCTCGTTCGAAATTTTAGCTCACCGGAGAGTGTGAACAGGCCATTCAGATTTCAAGCGGCCTGGCTAACGCATCCAGCTTTTGAAGATTTTGTGAAAGAGAATTGGAAGAAGGGGGAGATGTGCTCGAAGCAGTAGCAGAAATCACACCCAAAATGAAATGGTGGAATACAAACATTTTTGGAAATTTTATTAGAAGGAAACAGAGACTGTTGGCACGAATAGCTGGAATCCAGCGATACTTAGAACAGTGCCCATCCACATTTCTGGCCAACTTGTAATTGGAGTTGCGGATGGATCTAGATAAAACCTTGATTCAAGAAGAGATACATTGGGCACAAAAGTCAAGGTGCAAATGGATACGAGATGGCGATTGAAATACGGTGTTTTTTCATGAAACTACTATCACAAGACGCCGGAAAAATAAAGTGGAAGCACTTTTGAATGATGAGGGACAATGGGTTACTGATGATGCTGCGCTAAAGGATCTTGCTACTAATTACTTCAGAAACCTCTTCTGTGAAGAGAGTCCTTCAGGTTCCTTATTCCCTCTCCCAAACTCTTTTCCTGTGATTGATCCATCTCTTGCAAATCTACTAACAATGCCAGTATCTGAAGAGGAGTTCAAACAATGTGTCATGCAAATGAGGCCACTCAAGGCCCCGGGCCCCGATGGTCTCCACGCTGTTTTCTACCAAACATAATGGAGCACAGTCGGAAACAATGTAATGAATTTCGTGAAAGGAGTTTTTGAGAAGGGAGAATGGAATGCGGCTGTGAACCATACTCTCATCGTGTTGCTGCCCAAAACTGAAAGGCCCGAAAAGATCACTCAATTCAGACCGATTGGTTTGTGTAACACCTTATATAAGGTGATTACCAAACTGGTGGTAAACAGATTAAAGCCTCTGCTGAATGATTTGGTTGCTCCTTCTCAATCGAGTTTTGTGCCCGGGCGCCACATCACCGACAACATAATTATTGTGTAGAAAGCGGTTCATCTCTTGAGAAGGAAGAAAGGGAATGAGGGAGTGATGATAATCAAACTAGACCTTGAGAAAGCCTATGATAGGCTAAGGTGGAGTTTTGTTGAAGACACCTTGGTGGCTATCAACTGTCTCGAGAATCTCATCTCGATCATAATGAAGTGTGTCTCAACCTCAAAATTAATGGTGAGTTGGAATGGTGAGGTATCTGAAACTTTTACACCTTTACGAGGGGTCAGACAAGGTGATCCAATCTTCCCATATCTTTTTGTATTCTGTATGGAGAGATTGGGCCACCTTATCAGTTCAGCTGTGAGGAGGAGGGACTGGAGACCAATCACCATGAGTAAGGGAGGATCGAGGGTCTCTCATTGCTTTTTTTGCGGATGATCTCATGCTCTTTGCAGCAGCATCAAATAGTCAAGTACAGGTAATTGAGGACTGCTTGAAGACCTTCTGCTTATTTTTCGGACAGAAAATAAGTAAAGAAAAATCTACCATTTGCTTTTCCAAAAACACACCAAAGCGAGTGGCCAAAGGAATCAATGCAGGCTTCGGTTTTAGGAGAACAAGGGATTTGGGGGTGTACTTGGGGGTCCCATTGTTGCACAAAAGAGTGAACAAACAGACCTATGCCTTCCTAGTCGATAAAGCCCACCAAAGACTAAGCGGATGGAAAGCAAATAGTCTTTCCTTGGCCGGAAGAATCAAATTGGCAAAGGCAGTATTATCTGCACTTCCCATTTATGCTACGCAAACTTCAAAACTATCGAGATCTATTTGTGACCAGCTGGACAGATGTAGTTAGAATTTTGTTTGGGGCTCGTCGAAAACACATAAGAAAATTCACCTAGTAGGATGGGAGAAACTGTGTGAACCCAAGGTGAGTGGCGGTGTTGGACTGAGGAAAATGAGATCGGTGAATGCTGATCTATCCATGAAACTCGCTTGGAGGATTATATCTGACCCTGATGCACTATAGGTTCGAATGGTTCGAGGCAAATACTTCCTTCAAAGCCCTTGAATTAGTCCCCAATGTTTGGAACGACACTCAGGGTCCAACATATGAGCTGCTCTTATTGGTTTCAGAGAGGCCATTGGCTGGCGCATTGGTAATGGTGAATCAGCCAAGTTTTAGGAGGATATTTGGTTGGATGGTGACACCAAACTCATTACATGTGCAAGGGACATCTCTGCTGGTAGACCGGGTTCAGTGGTGAGGCAGTTTGTAACAAATGATGAGGAATGGAATTGGGAGATGCTGCAGAGGTTATTGCCCAATGATGTTTGCAACAGATTATGGGCAGTACCGATTCTACGGAGGGAGAAAGGACCAAACAAGGTGGTCTGGTTGCCTAAGTCTAACGGCCAGTTCTCGGTCAAATCGGCTTATGAGTTAATGGAGGGAGACAACTGGGGTGAACATGATGTTCTTTGGAAGTATATTTGGAATTGGCGAGGTCCGCTTCGTATATGCGCCTTCCTGTGGCTGTTGGGACATGACCGTTTAATAACCAATGGTGCCAGGGCAAAGAGACTCTTTTGTGATACAGATTTATGTCTAAGGTGTGAGGCTGTGACAGAAACTTGTTTACATGCTGTACGTGATTGCGCCTGTGCGCGAGACAATTGGTTCGCTGTCAACCCACAAGGTTTGAACGCAGATTTCTTTAATCAAGAGCTCCGAACTTGGCTCATTAATAATCTGACGGCCAAGAATGGGGATGAAAGTTGGAATATTACTTTTGCCGTTACTTGTTGGATGAACTGGAGATGGCGAAACCCATGTGTTTTTTAGCAAGAGGAAGAAACTGTTGCACCAGCTAAAGCCATCGAGGTCATTGCTACAAGATATAAACAAGCTATAGAGGTCCCATTTATTTCACGACGGATTGGAAGATGGGCACCTCCACGGCCCTGCAAATGGAAACCCCCTGGTAAGAGATGTTTGAAGTTGAATGTTTGTGGTGTGAAACAAATCTCTGCATCTTCATCGGGTACTGGTGGGATCCTTCACGATGAGAATGCCCATTGGGCTGCTGGATTTTGTCTACGTGTCAACTCTTGCTCTGAAAACTTGATTGGCATGGCCTTTGTTTTGCTTATGAGCTAGGCTGTCAGAATTTGATGATTGAATCAGATGCTTGTGCCATTGTGAAATGGATCTTTGAAGAGGGCACTTGGAGGGAGGATGAAGGTTTAATTGTCGCCAATATCAAAGAATTACTAATGATGCAGGACCGATGGCCTCTGTCCTTTATAAATGGTGAAGCTAATAGGATAGCTCTTGCAGTAGCTCTGTTAGCTATTAAGTTTGATCTGGGAAGGAAGTTTTTTGACTCACCACCGAGTGAAATTGGTAATCTCCTTATGGAGGATAGGGCTTAGCTCACTAGCTACTTATTTTGTTGTACACCATGTACATGTTTTGAAGTATGAATAATATTTTCCCAGTTTCGACCAAAAAAGAGATTACTGGGAAAGAAATTAAGCACATGCAAAAATTAAAGTTTGCACAGAAGTAAAACATAGAGCAAAACAAATGAGCCAAATGAAACTACAGCCAGGAAATACTTAAGTTCAAAAGTGAAACTTGCTGAAAAGATGTGGAATATCACAGGAGAGTTTCCATATCTTTTGGGAGGGCTAGAAGATCTTCTGCAGTAGCTGCATTTTGGGTACCAATAGGAGGACATGAAAAATGCACAGACGAATGATCCTTTTGAGTCTCATAGAGCACCCCAAATACCGGCCTATTGATTCTTAGTAAAAGGTCCGTTACAATAGTATAGGAAGTCATCAAACTGGGGAGACTGAATTCATAGTTGATGTTGAAGCAGTTTTCTACATTTCTTCATCTGCATTGTCTTGTCTTTCTTTCGCTTGGAGGGAACACCGTCTTCATTCGGTGACACTTGAATAGAACAAGCTTCATTAAGAGCCATTGGTATCCTCTCTAGCATTGGACACTCATAAACTACAATTTGTTGTAAGGACTGGCAAATCAGTGGCCCGTCACAAATGCTTGTGTCCAGGGGCGGATCCAGGAAGAATTTGCTACTCTATTAAATTTTTAGGGACTTAATTGAAAAAGTATGAGAAATTAAAGATTTAAATGTGAATGTATGGGGGCCAAACTCGCTACTCTTTTTAATTTTTAGGGGCTTGATTGAAATGGTATGAGAAATTTAATGGAAATGTATGGAAAAATGGTGAAAAGTGGGTAAAAAATGACGATCTTCAGACTCGAACCCTGCTCCTATTGGGAGGGCCAGCAACACGCAACCATTGAGCCACAGCCACATTACTTACACATTTCAATGTAAACTTGTATAAATCTTAGATCTTAGGGCGGGCCTGGGCCCCCTTGCTCCCCCTATATCCGCCCCCTGCTTGTGTCTCGTGGCATATCGTAAAGTCTTGATCTTCATAATTTAGGGAGACTGAAATGAGAAGTGATGTTGCTGCTGCTGCCACTGTTTTCACTTGCTACTATCTCCTCCATTCTTTTACATTTTTCTATTTGAAAATATTCCAGGCTCTTGAGGTTGCAGGAAATGCCGGAGGGAACATCGTCTTCATTCCTGGGCACATCAGTACAACTAGCTGCTTAAGATGAGTAAAGACAGTGCCATAGAATGGCAACACCTCATGATGGGCTACATCAATCTTTACAATGAAGCATAAGCTCTCCACTCATTAAAATGTAGTGTCTCAAGTTTATTAAGTACATCAGCAGATTCCACTATACATTGCAAATTTAAGAAGCCTCAATAACGAATATGTGATATAGCAAAAAATCAATCTGGCAATACGTACATGACTAAAAGTGCTTACAGCAAAATGTCAGCAACAATTATTAGCTAATAAACATATGATGGATGGAAATGTATATCCTTAAATGTGCAAAATCGAAAAACCCAGAACAGATATTTTAAGCAAACCCTTGGGGCGCCCAAAAAACTTGAGTAACACGATCATCACAGGCACAGCTACTGATGTCAACAGTATGCATCCTTTGAAAAATTAAAATTGGAGCGGTGCATCTTGAAGATGATAAAGAATTATGATTGCAGTTGCACACAGAAGGAGATACTTGCTCCATCAAAAGGTGACAAGGCCATGGGTACTGCAAATCAACGTACGTCCAAATGCCAAAGCTAATCAACGATCCTCATGTACCACGACCTCAATTGGCGAACAATAACTGATCATAGAACGGAGAACAAGTCAGCAAAACCAATTAAGTGTGGCTACTGACGTAACCAAACAAGGAAAACAAATCAAATTGTAAGTGGACAGAATTAAAGACAAAATAATGGGATTAGAAAGTGTGACCAGAGACAGACCTTAGATTTTTCTAGATAATCATTAAATGCTAACATAATATCTTGACTTTTATGTTGATTTTTATTTAATGCATACAAAATATCTTTGATTTTTCTGTGAAAAAATTGGAGTTAAGTGGGTTTATAGAACCAAGTTGAATGCAGATGGTTCTGTGAATAAGCTGAAGGCTAGGTTGGTCGTGAAGGGCTACTCTCAGCAGTTTGGAGTAGACTTTACTGAAACATTTGCTCCAGTGGCAAGGCATGATACAATTAGGCTTTTGCTAGCCTTGGCTGCCCAAAAAGGCTGGAAAATCTTCCAATTAGATGTAAAATCAGCCTTTCTTAATGGATTTCTTGATGAAGAGATTTATGTTGAGCAGCCTCAAGGTTTCGTTGTCAAAGGCAGTGAAGAGAAAGTTTACCTCCTGAAAAAGGCTCTATATGGCCTGAAATAAGCTCCTAGAGCCTAGTATACAAGGATAGATGAGTATCTAATCCAACTTGGCTTTCAAAGGAGCAAAAATGAAGCCACTCTCTATATGAAATCAACAAAGTCAGATTTGTTGGTTGTGTCCTTATATGTGGATGACTTGTTAGTCACGGGAAATAATCCAAAGCTTGTGAAACAATTCAAAATGGAGATGAGCAAAGTGTTTGAGATGACTGATTTGGGAGAAATGTCACTACTAGAATGCAGCCATTTACTAACGGATTTTGTGTGAAGCAAAATTTCCGTCACTAATAGTGACGGATGTTGCGAGGAAACAAAATCCGTGACAAAAGTGAGCTTTGCAACAGATTTAGTAAGGGAAATTTTCCGTCACAAAAATTAGTGACGGATTATGCGAGGGATTAATTTTCCATGACAAAATCCGTGAGTAAATTTTGCCCGGGAAGCTGATATTTTTCCCGCCTCCTTCCCGCCATTGTTGTGAGGGAATTGTGAGGGATTTGTCCGTCACTAATTTGTAACGGATAATTTTTCCCTTACAAATTGCAAGAGATCTGTCCGTCACAAGTGTTATATTTCAAAAACGGATTTGTGAGGGTTTTTTCCGTTACTATTAGTGGCGGGTGAAATTTCCGTGACAAATAGTGACGGATTTGGTCCCTTGCTATTTTTTAATATATATACAACTTTACTTACTTTATTTTTCTTCCTCATCATTTTTAATATAAATTAAATTTTCTTGAAAGAAATATATATTAAACTTTAATGTAATTAGAAAGTAATTAATAACATACTTATGCTTTTAAAAAAATTAAAAAAATAATTTCTTAAAATTAATATAAATTTGGAAGATATTAAAATTAATATTTCATGAAGCTATATAAAATGAAATTACTAACATAGCTTTGCCCTGTCTTCATTCTCAATTTTTCTATGAAATTACTAACATAGATTTTTCATATTTTCCATTTCCTTTACTCACTCTTCCACTCGAGCCCTCTTTCCCCCCCTCTCCCTTCCCCTATCTTCAATCTTCAATTCTTCTTTTCCCTTTTGAAAAGTCTTTCCGACACACTTAAGACCTCTATCCTATGTAACGCCCTAGATTTTTTAAATTTCTACTTATAAAAATTTATTTAAAAATTTTCTGTAATGGTATTTAAATTTCGGTACAAGTTAAAAAAAATTTACAAAATTTTTTATTTTATATATTTATATATAAAATTATTCAAATTTATTCAAATTAGTTTCATAAAATTTATTTATGAATATTTACTTGATATTTACACAATAATAATTTTTTGAAAATTAATGAAAAAAAACTAAAAGTTACAAATCAAATGTACTATCATAAAGTATTAGAAAAAATAATTATGGACAAATAAAAATTTTATGTGAAGCATAAAATTATTGACAAGTAAGAAAGAGATCACTATTTTTTAAATTATTTTAACTAGAATCATATATTTGTGTTTATTCCATAAAAGATATATAAAAATTATAATTAGGCAATTATTCTATACAAACGATTAAGTAATCATGTTAGAAATTTTATGAGTGGAAATTGGCCTCGGGCTTGAATTCTCCCATGGTAGACCTATTACGATTGCCAATTGTCCCAGAACAAGGTTATGACTTGGCCAGCAGTGGGTCTCGACGATTGTTCTTTCTCCCACAATAGACCTATGACTTAGGTAAATTTTCGACAATAGGCCTATTAATTGACTAAATTTGTCACGGTTGGACTATCAATTATCTTTTTCAAATCTATTTTAATGAAATCCAACTCTTCCTTCTTATAAAATATAAAATTTTTATTATAAAATAATTTACCCTATAATTATAATATGAAAAATTATTTAGGTTTGTTTAAGTTAACTTTCTACAATTTTCTTTGAATTTTTAAATGATTTTATTAAGAATTAAATGTTTTGTGAAAGGTTTTGAAATAATTTTTGGGAGAGTTATCAAAGGTCTGGAACACAAGAGTTAGCGTCGTTTGGATTAATACGACGTCGCTTAAGTTAAGTTACAACATAAAACACACCACATCTTGTGTTTTGACCACGGATGAGGTGCGTTGACCAACTGGCTGGCAAGGGAGTTGTTCACTTCTAAACGCCGTCGTTTGGCTCCGCAAACCCTAGCCAAGAACTCTAGTATAAAGCCTTATTTTCTTCTCTCACTCCCTCATTTTCTCTCCTCCCAGCCGCTACTCACCTAAGCCTTCTCTCTCCCTATCGGAACTTTCCCTCTTCTCTCTTGACAAACCCTAACCACATACACACTAGTCGATCGCCGCTACACCCTCACCGACCTTTCCATCCACACCCCGAGCATACCTTCTTCTTCTTCCTTCTTATTACTCTTTTAATATTTGTGATTTTTTTGTTGATTTCTGTCGAATATGTTTTTAAGCACTACTGTGGTGGTTGTTTGTTCGTGGGTATCCATATGAAATCTGGGTTTTGTTGTCCTTTTTTTTGTTCTTTTTTTCCCCCTCCTCATCTATGGTTTTCGTTCAGTGTTGTTTGATAAGTTTTATGTTTTTGATTTTCCTTTTCTTCTCCTTCACAGGATGAGCAGGTCCAATGTTGTCTAGCGTTCGCCTATGCCAGATCTTCCTCCATCTGTAACCGGGAAGGTGTGGTACCTTTTCTAGATCTTTCACCGTCGCCACGCTCTCATCTGTCTTTCCTTCAACACACCGAAAATTTGATGGTCTCTTCCATGTCCCCTCGCTTCCTTTTTTTGTTGTTTTGTCGAGTAGAAGTCAGATCTGTGAAGATCCATGTTATTAGAGTGCAGATCTCTCTTGGAAAGCACAAATCTAAGATCCATGTTCCGGCAAGGCTAAGGTTGTTTTGAGCACGACCGATGGTTCTTGTCACCGGTGTCGAACCTTTGTGCTTTAGCCGTGTGTGGCATTGATGGATAAGAACTTATCTTCCACTTTTTGTGTTTGTTTTTGTGTTTGTATTTTAGTTTTTGTGTTTTTTTTGCCGAAGATCTATGCTTAATCGAGTTAGTGGTGATTGGACTTGTTGTGTTTGTAATAGATCTAGAAGTTGGTGTGCAGATCTATCCGTCGCTTGAAATTTTGGAGCAGATCTATTGGCGGCCAAGTAATTTTTCTAGGCACATAGTTATGGGTCTTCATTAATCCAGTTTAATTTGTTGTATTTTATTTTGTAAAACCCGTTGTAATTGTTTTGTTGTATTATAATTACTTTTTTGTATGTGTAAAAACATTGCAATAAAGATGTGCTCGTTTTTTTTTGTGCTATTACTTTGTTCATTATGCTTCTTTTTTGTTACTAAATTTTATTTCAATTAATTTAAAATACAATCAGGAGCATATATTAATACATTAGTGTTGGATTAATTTATTTTTTTGTTTTTTTAAATAAAGTTTGCAACGGATTTAGTAATGAATTAATTTGTGAGGGTTTTATTACCTTACAAAGAGTAAGGGATAGAGGGAAAAATCCCTCACAAATAGTGAGGGCATTAGTCACGAACAAGTTGCAAGGGATGTACGCCCGTCATAATTTGTGAGGCACTGAAGTATGCATTGGAGATTCTAAAGAAGTTCAAGATGCTTGCTTGCAAGCCTGTCAGTACACCTTTGGCTTTGAATGAGAAGTTAACCAAGGAAGATGGTTCTGAAAAAGTCGATGCTTCACAATACAAAAGTTTGATAGGCTGCCTCCTATACCTCACAGCAACCCGACCTGATATTATGTTTGCTGCTAGCTTACTTTCTAGATTCATGCATGCTCCTAGTGAGTTACATTTCAAGACAGCAAAACGGGTGCTAAGATATATCAAAGGCACTATTGATTTTGGTGTTTGGTTTCAGCAGAAACAAGAAATCAAGCTTCATGGATTTTCTGATAGCGACTGGGCTGGTTCTCAAGACGATATGAAAAGCACATCAGGGTATCTGTTCACCCTTGGTACTGCTGTTTTCTCTTGGAATTCTAGGAAACAAGATATTGTTGCTCAGTCCACTGCAGAAGCAGAATATGTAGCAGCTGCCGGTGCTGTCAACCAAACAATCTGGTTGCGAAAAATGTTGCATGATCTCAAAGAAGATCAAGAAGAAGCTACTGAAATTATGGTTGACAACCAATCTGAAATAGCAATATCTAAAAATCCAGTGTTTCATGGCAGGACAAAGCACATGAAGATCAAATTTCATTTCATCAGGGAAGTGCAACAAGCCAATGAAGTCAGTCTTGTCCATTGCAATTCCGCAGATAATCTAGCTGATATTTTGACAAAAGCATTGCCTAAAGAAAGATTTGAGAAGCTTAGAGATGCTTTGGGAATTTGCAGCAAGAAATCAAGGAAGAGTGTTGAAGCGTGATTGCTTGCTACAATATCTAGAGAATTCTAGTCTAGAAAAATCAAAGATATTTTGTATGCATTAAATAAAAATCAACATAAAAGTCAAGATATTATGTTAGCATTTAATGATTATCTAGAAAAATCTAGGATTATTTAATAAGCATTAATGTGGTCTAGAATATTTGATAGAAATATCTAGATTTTTAAATGTAATGTTAAGTCGGTTTATATGGCTATAAATATGGTCATTGTAATGCAAAGTTGTATGCTTTCCTAGATTGAAATAACAGAAACGTGTGTTGCTCCTCTCCTCTGTTTTCCTCTGTTTTTTGCAAGTCCTTATTATTTTCTATCTTTGCATAATTAAATACCAACACAAGCCTTTCTCAAATACACCCTTCTTACAATTTTTTCCTTCACGTTCTCAGTACAGCGAATACGTTTTTCTCCATGTCATCATCTTTGGTAAACTTTGAGTCTCTTAGCTGAACAAATGTATTCCGCCATGCACGTACATCCTTCACTTCATTCATACTATTTGCCATCACCTTAATCGCAAGCGGTAACCCAGCACATTCCCTTACAACAGATTTCACAAGGGCTTCATCATCTGTCTCAATATTCCCAATCTCCCTGAACAAATCTAAAGCTTCTACCACCGAAAGAGGTTCTACTTTGACCTTATTCTTTTTGCAACCCATCTTTCTACAAACTTCATCTGATCGGGTTGTAAAAACTAACTTGCATACATTTGGCCCTACTGGAACTCCCACATCCTTTCTATCAAAATGACCCACAAATCATCTAAGATAAGAATGAAGTTCGGTTTTCTAATCAACTTACCCATCAATTTTGCTGCCCTTTTCTATATATCTTCCTCCTCTGAAATGTCTATGCTAACAGCTCTGGCAATACCATCTTGTAACTTGTAAATATTAAAATCTTGGGACACAATAACCCAATAACTTGGAGGAAAAGAGTCTGATCTTTGTTGAAGTTGATTGTATATATGTTCCATCAATGTTGTTTTCCCAACCCCTCCCATTCCATAAACTCCAATCTTTTCAACGTCATCTCCCATAAGCAAATACAAGATTTTATCCTTAGCTCTCTTAAACCCTTGACCGACCAATTCTGATGTGGGAAATAGACTCATGAAATAAATATCATGTATTATTGACTGTGAACAAAATAGGCAAATAGCACGACTTAAATTTTTGATAGAACGTGGTTGCATTTCCTGCAATGTGTTCTCCAATCTTTTTGTTAATTTTTTGAATTACCTCTGACTCGTTCCTGCAGAATTGAAACGGCTGGAGCATTTTACTCTTCGGATGTGAAGAGTGAAAAAAAAAAGAGTAAAGTAAATGTTAAAAAAATCAATCTACACGGAGAAGTGACATAATCACTTAAATTTTCAGATTTTAGATCATGCTCATAAGTAGTCAATGTCTAATTATGAATTTTTATTTTTCCCAAAAACTTCATTTAGAAGATTGAGGCTTTTTTTCATTTTGGTTATTTGGATGAAGAATATAATTTTGTACAAAAGATAACTTCGCTAGCTATACTTTAATTTTTATGCGCTATGCTTCATGAATATGACTGAATGTTGTATAATTCATACTATAGTAATCATCCAGACAAAATTTCTCGACAATAGAAAATCAAGACAAAATTGTGCAGAGAAGGACGAGGTCGTTTACTTATGCTTACATGTTTTCTTGAACATGTATCCCTTTCAAGCCTCCAAGTATTGTTAGAGACTCTTTCCATTTCTTTACCATCTCCTCCTCATCACAAGCCTCTTGGTATTTACCAAAGCTATTCAGCTGTTTCCTGACATCAGATGGATCTACATGATAGAAAATGGGGAAAACATGATGCCCTTCTTTCTTGCGTGCGACGTCTTATGATCTCCACAATTTCATCGAGGCACCATTTTGAGGAAGCATAATCTTGAGAGAGCACAACAATGGATGATTTCGATTCTTGAATTGCTTTTGGTAGCTCTCTTCGAATTTCCTTGCCGGATGGAATCCCTTGGTCGTCAAGAAACACCAGATATCCTGCTCTATCCAACTCTCTCTTGAGGTGACCAATGAAAGTATTTTGTGTATCTGGACCTCTGAAACTCAAGAATATGTCATAAGGCATGGAGACGTTGAAATGGAGGCTTGCTGTTCTCCTGGGTTGTTCTTATGCCTCTTCGGGTTGCGCTCCATGATGTAGAATGGACTACTTACTGATATATATTCTTGTATCTACTCAAAAGGATATGTATCTTTTGTGATCGATGTATTAGCTAGATATCTAACTACTGAAACTGGCTGTATGTATCTTTTGTCCAGGAAAAGGATGCGTAGGCTACATATAATAATTAAGACACAACTGGGCAGATAAACTAGTTATAGTCACTCACCAATTACTTCTCAAGATTTCTAACCTGATGGCTCAAACAAAAACCAAAGCTATTATTTGGTATTTCTCAACATTCACTAAATTATTTGGAGAGGAAGAGGAAATATATAAACAGCTTACCTGATCGCCCAGACAAAAACTATAAATGATGATCAATCTGCAGATAATCTTGTGCTTTAATTGAGCCAACAAGCACCATGAGGTTCAGCCATATATACAAGAGCCACTAATGAGAAGGATGTGCAAATTTCCATTACAAATGTACAGAAGATCAAAGATGTTAACAGACTATTGCAGAGCTGGAGGGGAGGTTCTCTCCTTAATCTCTCCAATAAATTGGCCTTAAAACATGTCTCAGTAAGTATCACCAGAACAGAAAAGTAATCATGTGCTTTCAAATTGAATGATTCTGAAGAGATTAGCAAGAGACCTATGAATGGATTCAGCCCAATTTGAAGAACAGGATAACTAACTAGAGAAAAGATATATACATATGCATAATATGTGTACCTGCGCTGTGTTTCCCGCAAGATCTTCCTCCAAAGATCAGAGAAGGGAGTTGTTACGATCGAATCGTAACAAGCCCGTTAATGAACAGAAAATACAAAGAAAAGGAAGAAAAGAACAAGAAAGGGAAATCTCAAGCCAAAAGGCAAGAGCCAAAAGAATAGTCCATTCAACTCAAGTCCCTTACAATCTTTGCCAATACAGCTTATATACTACCTATAACCATTCAGACGACGAGTCACACTACAATACTATGACACTGATACGACACAACATGGACTACATAAACGGTGTCGTATCAATATACCCCCCCTGAAGAAATTGCATTCCAAAATCAAAAGAACCGAACAAAAAGACCATGACAGGAACAACTAATAGCACACACAACAAAAGAATCACAAGCAAAGCCACTCCTGGTATTCGCACATGCTGCTGCTGAATAAACTATCTACATTCTGCAGCTTTAATGAGTGTTGTTGCAGTGCAAATGCTGCTAGCTTTTCTTCATGATAAAATTCAAGTTTTGCAGCAATCAAGGAGCTGACCAGTATTGCTTGTTTATGCACATGAGCTTCTTGTGCATCTGAACCAGCAATTACACAACCAGCTTGTTGCATTTGGAAACTTCCAGCAATCACACAACTCCATATCTCAATAGCTTAATGTCCTCCTGGATCAAAAATGTAATTCTGCAACTCTTTACAAATTATTCCATTACCAAGCTTGCGTCCCTTCTCTATCTGTAAATCCATTATCCTCTGCTCCAAATGTTTCAAGTCAGCTTCTACATTAAATGCAATTGCAATATCACCATTTGCTACATGAATCACTGCTCGACTCGTTGCTGCATTGTAATCCAATATTTTTAACAGCATGATCTTATAAGATGCAATAGCAAAGTCACAATTTGTGAACACATTAGTTTGATCTTCAAGAATTGGTTCAACTTGATGTTCCAAAGGCATAACAAACTTATCTTCCCCCTCATTTTGCAAATATATCTTCTGCTTCTCAAAAGATTTCATGTTAGACTCCATGTCAAAGAGTCCTCTCCCATAGACTGCAAAAGCAACTTCTTGAACATCACATGGATAGGCACCGAACCATGGACCACCTAGATCAAAAACCAAGCAATTTAAGCTACGTTCAAAGCCCCTGCACTGAAACATTCTTAAGTAATAACCCAGTAGACCAACAAAATTCTTCCTTTGCACTAAAGCTATTATTGCCACGTATTCCCCTGCTTGTAAAATTCTGAGAATCATGCCCTCCTTTACCACAGAATACTGGCATAGCACTACCTGCTTTCCTCCTCCTCATTTCCTTCCTCATTGACTTACCAACGTCAATTCCTCTCTTCATCTTCCGTCTCCCTAATTCCCTACATTTACCAAGCACAGACTTTCTCACCATTTGCCTTATCTCCAATTTTCTGCATTTGCAAAACACAAATTTTCTCATCATCCTCGTTTTCTTCCTGAATTTCACCCATTGACCCAAGCTCCATCTTTGTTTTCTGCCATTCTTTCTTATTGTTGCCGACTCGAACTTCATGTGCACCATCTTTTGCTTATTCCTCATAATCAAAGAGGTCTTCAACTTCTTAAAATTCTACCGAGCACACTGTATCTTAGTTGACAATCTCACCTTGCATATAGAATGCTCCTTGAGCAAACCACCACCATTCAACAAGCAGCCACTATTGTCTCCTGGTTCTTGGCACAACACTACCTCACCAACTAATGTGTCATTAACTCCATGGCAAGAATCCATAGGAGAAGAATCTTCCAACACATCAACTTGTAATGAAACAATATCAGATTTAGTCCCTGTGTCACATACATTCATTGATACATCCAAACCGTTATGGTTGTGACAACTAGGCCTATAATCTTCTTCCTTGTAAGACTTCATATCAACTGGTAACCCCGCATCAATATCACTTTCCGTAAAAATTAATGTCTCCAAATTGTCATCATATACCTCAATGTTCAACCATAATTTCCTTGCACACTTATGGCCAAAACAATTCGTTTCATCACACCAGTTGCAAAGGTTATGAATATGGCTTCTCCTATTTAATTCATCAATAGTAAAAGTCTTACTTAGTAGAGGCCGAACCTGTTCTTGAGTCAACCCATTGTGATACTGCAACTATAGCCAACAAATATATTCCTCTTCCTCTGCTCGTTTACGCTGAAGATGGAACTTGTTGGATACAGAAGAAATCACAGGCGATGGTTGAATATACGTTGAAGCAAACTGGGCATGGACATTTTGGCCAGTGTTGAAAGTGCATTCTCGTGGCCCAGGTAGAGTCATTGAGACATTCTGTCGAGCAGTTGGCGAATGATAAGAGGCAAACCCAGAAGGCGCAACTGGCGGCGTTGAAGACGACCACATCAACCCCCAATCCACTCCCCACGGCAAAGAGTGGAAGGACTGTGGGACCATCGCCGGTGACGAGTACGGAACAGAGTCTCCCACGTTGGAGCCTCCAAGAGAAGAAACCGCCAAGAAAGGTGAAGAAACCGCCGGCGCGAATTGTGGTAACAAAGAGGAACCGGGCAGCCCTGAAACCCTAAGCGTTGTCGGTGATGAAGGTGGAATCGGTATTGACGGAGAGGATGAGAACCACGGCCAAGGCTGAACTGGCGGAAGAGAAGATGGCCACTAACGATGTTCTTGTGGTTGCTCCATGGCCATCGAAGGACAGACGGCGCCAATTGTTACGATCTAATCGCAACAAGCCCGTTAATGAACAGAAAATACAAAGAAAAGGAAGAAAAGAACAAGAAAGGGAAATCTCAAGCCAAAAGGCAAGAGCCAAAATAATAGTCCATTCAACTCAAGTCCCTTACAATCTTTGCCAATACAACTTATATACTGCCTATAACCATTCAGACGACGAGTCACACTACAATACTATGACACTGATACGACATAACATGGACTACACAAACGGTGTCGTATCAATATACCCCCCCTGAAGAAATTGCATTCCAAAATCAAAAGAACCGAACAAAAAGACCATGACAGGAACAACTAATAGCACACACAACAAAAGAATCACAAGCCAAGCCACTCCTGGTATTCGCACATGCTGCTGCTGAATAAACTATCTACATTCTGCAACTTTAATGAGTGTTGTTGCAGTGCAAACGCTGCTAGCTTTTCTTCATGATAAAATTCAAGTTTTGCAGCAATCAAGGAGCTGACCAGTATTGCTTGTTTATGCACATGAGCTTCTTGTGCATCTGAACCAGCAATTACACAACCAGCTTGTTGCATTTGGAAACTTCCAGCAATCACACAATTCCATATCTCAATAGCTTAATGTCCTCCTGGATCAAAAATGTAATTCTGCAACTCTTTACAAATTATTCCATTACCAAGCTTGCGTCCCTTCTCTATCTGTAAATCCATTATCCTCTCCTCCAAATGTTTCAAGTCAGCTTCTACATTAAATGCAATTGCAACATCACCATTTACTACATGAATCACTGCTCGACTCGTTGCTGCATTGTAATCCAATATTTTTAACAGCATGATCTTATAAGATGCAATAGCAGAGTCACAATTTGTGAACACATTAGTTTGATCTTCAAGAATTGGTTCAACTTGATGTTCCAAAGGCATAACAAACTTATCTTACCCCTCATTTTGCAAATATATCTTCTGCTTGTCAAAAGATTTCATGTTAGACTCCATGTCAAAGAGTCCTCTCCCATAGACTGCAAAAGCAACTTCTTGAACATCACATGGATAGGCACCGAACCATGGACCACCTAGATCAAAAATCAAGCAATTTAAGCTACGTTCAAAGCCCCTGCACTGAAACATTCTTAAGTAATAACCCAGTAGACCAACAAAATTCTTCCTTTGCACTAAAGCTAGTATTGCCACGTATTCCCCTACTTGTAAAATTCTGAGAATCATGCCCTCCTTTACCACAGAATACTGGCATAGCACTACCTGCTTTCCTCCTCCTCATTTCCTTCCTTATTGACTTAACAACGTCAATTCCTCTCTTCATCTTCCGTCTCCCTAATTCCCTACATTTACCAAGCAGAGACTTTCTCGTCATTTGCCTTATCTCCAATTTTCTGCATTTGCAAAACACAAATTTTCTCATCATCCTCTTTTTCTTCCTGAATTTCACCCATTGACCCAAGCTCCATCTTTGTTTTCTGCAATTCTTTCTTACTGTTGCCGACTTGAACTTCATGTGCACCATCTTTTGCTTATTCCTCATAATTAAAGAGGTCTTCAACTTCTTAAAATTCCACCGAGCACACTGTATCTTAGTTGACAATCTCACCTTGCATATAGAATGCTCCTTGAGCAAACCACCACCATTCAACAAGCAGCCACTATATGGTACAAATATATATATAACATGAGGTATGTATGGTACAAATAGTATTCATATAGTATTTATACTTTATTTAATAACAGATACTCCAAAAAAAACACATAATTGCTGCAGCTGTGGTGAATGGTGATAGATGTCTATATATATACATATATATATGTATATTAGAGGAAAATTTTGGTATGAAAATGGTGAACCGGGTCATGTACCCGTTAACTCCTCCTCCTCTCAAACCTTCCTCTTCTCCATGAATTCAAAACTCAAACCCAATTGTTTCATAACACGTTATGAGTACGAGTTAGCCTCTACCCGGAGCAAAGATAACCGACCAGAAACCGGTGAACAGAGGAGAGAAAAGAAACAAAATGCACCCGGCCGTTTTCATCTCCGGCGACGGCTAGCAGGTGGATTATATTATTATTCAGAAAATTCCAAAGCTTTACCATCCTCGAGGATATGCTTTTGGAAATGTCTGCCACTACATTAATTATTGTCCAATAATTCTGATCTTTTCCGACATGAGTGGCAGGAATAAGCCTAATATTGACACATGTATTGCAGCCTGAAGCTTGCAGTTGAGTAATTGAAACTTAACATATCCAGCCAGAAGCTGGAATGCACTAGCCTGGAGCTAGCAATTTTAAGTGTTTAGATACACAGCTTGTGCAGCCTGAAGCTGGCACCAACTTGAAGTTGGTTCATGGATTTATTGTTTGGCATGACCGGATGGGCCATCCCGGGTTAATAATGATGCACGAGATTTATTGGATCATTCATTGAAAAACCAGAAGTTTTACAATTAATGAATTTCTATGAGTTCGTTTGCTGCGAAAGTTATTATACGGCATTCCTAAGATGAGAATGGCCTAGTATCACCAGCAAGTTTGAGAATAGTTTAGGGACATAAACGCGGACTGATAAATCCGCGGTGTTAACCATCTAGGTAATTTTTACGATGCATCGACTAGATGGTCTATTATGTGACGCAAGTTGGCATTGTGCGCACTGATTTAATAATTAAGCCACTTGCGGTATATGTCCCTACTTATGTTATTAGACTATATGTCTAGATAATGCTGGTATGTTTCTTCAATGGAGAATGTATATCATTGGAAATAAACCCAAAGAGATCTGGGCCATAATGACAATTGATTGCAGGACCATTGATGAAATATGACTATGATATTTTATACGCAGTAAATGTGCATCAAGCCAATAAGATATTATAAGATCATAAGATCTCCCCATTGGTTCTTGGTCACAAAATATCTCCCATCTTCGGACCGTTGGTTGTACAGTATATTATGCTCCACCACAGCATAGTTAATCTGGTCCTTAAAGAAGTTTGGGAATAGATGTTGGGTAATCTCCATCAAATCACAACATTATTGAGACTGTTGACTAAAAGATTAGAGATTCATTTATAGCGAGATTTGCTTATTGATAAATTTGATATGTGTGTATACCCAACATCAGGGGGAGAAAGAAGCAGCTGGATCAAGTTTATTGAAATGCATAATATATATGAATGTTGATCCTCATATAAATTAGTATGAACCTGAAGTTCAAAAGATGATTCATTTGCAGAAAAATTGATATGCAATTGCCAGACACATTTAAATTAAGTGTGACTATATACCAGCTGCAAATGCTCCTATTTAAGATTGATGTTCCTGAAGAATAATGTAAATATGCAAATGAATCTATAGATTATACTCGGTTCCAAAAGAAAAGAAATTCTCGATAGAGAAAAAGGAGCAAAAGTGGTAAGATGGCCCCAGTGAGAAAATAAGACCTCCAGTAGAGGTTTGAATTAAAAGTCCTCCAGAAGAGGTTGATTCTCTGACACAATTGATAAAGTTCCAGAAGTAACTCAGGTACCTGAAATAAATGAGCATGATGAGATCTCAATTACAGTGTCAAGAATAAGATGGAACCGACGAGAAATAACCGTCGACGGAATACAATTTTAATTTATAGCGCTGAATATTAACAATGAGGATCATGAACCTACTAATGAAAGTAGGCGTTGTATGATTGGCCAAAATAAAGAGATATAATTAAAGGCTGTGTTAGACTCGCTTATGAAGCGAGATATTTTTCGGACCTGTAGACCGTACACCAGAGGGTGTAAAATTGATTAGTCATAGAAACGGGTATTTGTGCGGAAAATATAAATGAGATATAAAGCACGGTTGCACAAGGTTTTACCTGAATGACCTGATTTTAATTATGAGGAGATTTACTCCCCTGTGGTGGATGCAATTATGTTAATAAGTCTGGCATTATATGAAAAGAATTTGAAATGCATCTAGTGAATGCTATTACAGCCTATTTATTAATATAGATCCATAAGTCATGATATATACATGAAGATCCCTAAAGGATCCAAGATGCCTGAAGCAACTAATTCCCGGGAAATTACAAAATAGAGTTGAACTGATCTTTACATAATTTAAATCATTTTGAGTATGGATAAACTTATTTATGATTGGAACTCCCAAAGAAGTTTCCAAATACCGTGCTATTAGACTGGTCCTGGGGTATCCTGTCTAAGTGCAATATGTATTGCTTGTAACGTAAAGCCTGAAGCTTTTGATTTAAGCCTATCGGCATTATATGTATTTGCTCTTATCTTCGGGGAATAACAAATGTGTAATCCAGTAAACCCGAAAGAGAGTAAAGCTGATTTTGCAGATGTAGATCCCTTATTCAGTCCACATAAAGCAGAGACGGACATCAACCACAACTTTACACATGATATTGAAATATCATCGGGGCTACAAAAGCAAGATGGCAAGATAGACGCTCCAACGACAAAATTATGAAGATTATGCTGCCAACTCTGTCCAATTGAAGATATGATCAGACAAAATACACGTCACCAGAAGCTGACAAGGACGATCGGCATGCAACGATATCAGGAAATCTATGGAGGCCAAAATGAGGGGGAGAAGAATACGCACTGCACTCTTTTTTCCTTCACCAAGTTTTTATCCCACTGGGTTTTTCTTGGTAAGGTTTTTAATGAGGCAGTTGTCCCAAAAAGCGTATTCTACCCAAGGTACAAACAACATTCAAGGAGGAGTGTTATAAAATAAAGTATAAATACTGTATGAATACTATTTGTACCATACGTACCTCATGTTATATATATAATTTTGGTATGAAAATGGTGAACCGGGTCATGTACCCGTTAACTCCTCCTCCTCTTAAACCTTCTTCTTCTCCTTGATTTCTTCTTCTCCATGAATTCAAAACTCAAACCCAATTGTCCATAACAGTATCAAGTTTTTTGTTTCTTGATCATTGTTGCTTTAGTCCTTCTGCAATTATGAAAGTTTGATTTGATTAAAAGAAAAATAAAGAAAGCCAACAATACCAAACCATCATTAATAGGGAACACAATAATGCAAGCTGTGGCCCACGTTTATTAAGTTGTAAGTGTCTCAAGTTTATCAAGTACATCGACGGAGGATCCTCAAGAAGAACGTGCTGAAGTGTTTTGGAAGGGAAAAAAATTATAAGAATGGTGTACTTGAGAAAGATTTGTGTGAATATTTATCTATGCAAGAAGAATAAAAGAACAAGGACTAGCAAAGCAGAGGAAACAGGGGATACCACCAGCTGGTCGACTGAGTGGATGCAATCGAATACATATTATTGACTGAAGATAATTTTGTTAAAGTAGCAGCTTATTGATCCTTATGTTCTGCTATAATCGAATAGTTGTGAAGAAGGTGGCTTCAATTTATCTCACGTCTTTAAGTTTTTTTTTTTTAAAATTCTATTTGCTATTTAATGTCTACTGTGATTTCTTTTGTAGAATTTCAGTATATCTCCCTTCATAATGAGCTGATCAGTGGCTATGCTAGGATTTAATTAGGAAACTCTAGTATAGTGAATATCTGAAGTGAAATGGCAGGTCATATTGTAAGCCACAAGCTTTGTCTTGTTGAGCTTAACTACTATCTTTGACTACATTAATTATCAGCCTGTGGTAGTATAAAA
>JAKUCV010003962.1:0-104498 GCA_028386065.3 Turnera subulata | reverse complement strand
CATCAAATCAAATTTTCGTTGCAACTTGGTTAAGGAGAACCTAACAATGAGTACATAGTATGGACATGCACACAGTAGGCATGATAACAGCTCAGAGAGCTTCAAAAGAAAACTATACAAATTACAAATCAAACAGGAGCAACAAATTTGATACACCAGAATTCACAAAGTTGTTTTAGGTCTGGGGTCAAAGATGAGGCTTGAGGTTTGATAAACCACAAAATCGCATCTTTACATCATTGCAGACCGCGGCAAAGTCAGCATCAGGAGATCGGTGATTTTGAGTGAATAACCGAGAGTTCCTTTCCCTCCATATATGGTAAATGCACGCACACCAAGCAATCCGAAGAATCATGGATTTAAGTGTTTTTTCCAGGAGGAAACGTTGTGCCCATAGAAATTCTGTTTGCCAAACTCTAGTAGGCCGAGATATGTGACATAGCAGAAGGATGCGAGACCAAATGATTGCTACAAAGGGACACTCAAAAAATAAATGATCCTTAGTTTCCTCAGATTGTGGGCAAAAAAGAAAGGCAGCATCCGTGAGAATTCCCCAAGTCTGCAGTCTTTTCCTAGTTGCAAGCTTGTCAAGAATTGCTAACCATGAAATAAAACTATGTTTTGGTATGAATCACCAGACCACAAAAGTATAAACCAAGTTACTCTAGAATGCTTTGTGCGGATATAATTCCATGCGCTTTTAACCGTGTACAGCCCTGAAGGGGAGAGATTCCAGTGTATCAGGTAATCTTCTGAGGAAGGAATGATCGAAGCTGCCGCTGATTGCTGTAGTTGAGAGATAATTTGAACCCAAGAATCAAGCCAATGCCACTCGTTCTGTGAAATTAGCGTGCAAACCTTCGTTGAAAAGGGATTTTAGTGCTAGGAATTACTACAGTGGGGATAAGGTTTAAGAGATCACCATTAGGATGCCAGCAGTCCCACCACACGGAAGTATACTGCCCATCTCCAACTGAATGAGAGACAGCTGATTTAAAAGAAGTTGATACCCAAGCAACCCAAAGTGAACCAGCACACAGCAGCAACAGGTTCCATATATCATATATGCCGAGCAATACAAGTTTGGTTCCATTCTTTCAATTTCTTGATGCCAAGCCCACCTTTTTGTTTAGGAAGAGTGAGCTCGCTCCATGCAACCTTAGCTTTGCGTGCGTTTGTGGAGGTTCCAGACCATAAGAAAGAGGAGCAAAGCCGTTTCACCTTCTTTTAAGACTTTTGTAGGCAGGATAAAAAAGAGATGAAGTTGCAACCTACTAATTTAATGTTGAAACAAATCAATTGTGCGTGGATCCAGGATGCAGCTAATTATGTGACTATGCTTGGTTCTGAATCCAAAAAATGCCAAAACCATGTGTCTAGTTTATGTTACAAATATATATTATATATAGTCACTTAGCCATCCAGGCTTGACCTAGGGAGGGATGGCATTCCTTGGATCACCATGTGCTATATATGAAAAATAATAATGCTCGTATAGAAGGTCATGTGGAAACATGTGCATGCAATCTTAGAAAAAAAAATTACGCTAAATCTTTTCACATATTTTTTTTTTGTCGAGAATCTTTTCACATATGCATGGAATGAGTTGGCGTCCATCACATGATCATCAACCTCGTGCTTAATTGACTAGATTTTAGCTATAAAAGCCCCCCCTCCATATCCATATCGTCCTCCACTAAACTCATTCTGTACATCTAAAATAGTTTCACCATATCCTTAAAGACCAGAATATTCATATAGAATATCATGAAGTCGCTCTTTGTGCTACTCTTGCTTTCCATACTCACCCTCCACTCCTCCCTCAAACTAACAACAGCAGTAGCTTCCTCCTCCTCCTGTCACAAGGATGATGAAGCAGGCCTCCTTGCATTCAAGTCCGGCATACCCCATGAAGACCAGGCCGGCATGCTTAGCTCATGGAAGCCGGGTACCAATTGCTGTATGTGGGATGGTGTTAGCTGCGTGGTGTGTGGTGAGATAGTGTGCGTGGACACCGGCCGGGTTACAATGATAGACTTAACCTTCTCAAGTAACTCATCGGCCGGTACAATCTCGCCATCCCTTGTAAAGCTCCAATCTCTCAGTCTTCTTTCCATTCAAAACTTTAGAATCATCACAGGTAAGTTCCCTGGTTTCTTATCCAAATTACCGCAACTCACAAACCTTTACCTCGACAATTGTCACCTTTCTGGTCCATTACCCACCACCAGCCTAGGCAAGTTCAAACAATTACAAAAGTTGAGCTTGCGAGACAACAATTTCAGCGGGCCAATCCCTAGTTCTATATCCAAGATGACATGGTTGAATTATCTTTGTCTCGACCGGAATTCGCTCACAGGCAGCATACCACTTGCACTTAGCAACCTAACCGACCTACACTACCTTAGTCTACGAGATAACCAACTTTCTGGCCACATACCTGACTTTTTTTCTTCCTTCTTTAACCTAGAATATGTCCTCCTCTCTGGCAACAAACTTGAAGGACCCATACCACCCTCATTGTCATCACTATTGGAGTACTTGTACCAGCTTAACCTAAGCGGTAATGCACTGACAGGCAGAATCCCAGATTTTATAGGTAACGCTGGGGAGTTGAAATACCTTGATCTTTCATGGAACAACTTCACTGGTCCTGTGCCACAGAGTTTTGAGAATCTTGGACTAATTACCCTCGACCTCTCCCATAATTTTCTTGAAGATCCGGTCCCCAATAAGCTTGGGGTGTCGGATTCACTAGATTTATCTTACAATAACTTCCACCTCAAGCAAATACCAAGCTGGGTTCCTCCCACCCTCGTGTCTCTCAGCCTGGGAAATTGTGGGATAAGCATAAACCTAGATGACTGGAAATTCGGTGCCGAGGATACAATTCTGTATCAACACCTTGACCTGTCGAACAATGACATAACAGGAAGTCCAGTGAGTTTCCTGAACAAGACAGAGATGCTGATGACTTTTCGGATTTCAGGAAATAAGCTGAAGTTTGGTCTGGAGACACTCAAAATTCCCAGTACTCTAACAGACCTTGATTTGTCGAGGAACTTGATTTTTGGAAAGGTTCCCAAGGCCATTTCCGGGCTGCGGAGCTTGAATGTGAGCTATAATCATCTCTGTGGGCGACTTCCTGCTCCGGCATCAAAATTTCCTGCAAATGCCTTCCAGGGAAATGACTGCCTGTGTGGTCCTCCTCTAACTCCCTGTAAGGCAACATAGTCTCTGCATGTAATGATTAAAGGAGAAGAAATGCGATGCGTAAGTGGGTATTGACTGAGAAATGTGCTTTTGTATTTTCAAATTCTAAAGTGAAAGATGGAGAAATAAAAGTGTTTCCTTTATTAGTTAGACATAATATTTGTTTTCTTTTCATGGTGGGCACGTTTTGGCCTCTTCTACTTAAACCCAGTAGGGTCAGTCGACGGTGGATCAAATAAATTCATACTATTTGTTTGCTAACAATTTTTATAGGAAATGGAAATGCTTCATCATCCAAATTTTTCTTGAAAAAGTTTGTGGGATTTTTCTTCTTCTTTTAGGAAATTCTGTGACTCGAGTATTGTACCACCTAACATGCCTACTAATAGAAAATGGAAGAGAAATCTTTCGTTGGCTCAATCCCTTTTCCTTGAACTATAATAATATGCGGGTCAAGAACCTATACAGGCTAGCAAAATACATGCGGATAGAAATTGATATTATTCATTAACAGTTCCAAAATGAAAAATGAATCTTCTATTTCCTGAAGTCAAATCTAACGAACATAAAAGATATTTCATTATGTTCATTATGTGCAGGGAGCACAGAGATTCACCAACAGAAGACTGAACGAAGAAGAATTCCAGCCCAGTCTCATCCCATTCCACATTGTCTTGGATCCATTCCAACACTGCCCGCGCGATGCATTCAACCACCAGATTCATAAAATGAGCTTGTTTAGCAAATTGCAGGCCCCCCAAAAGCAAAAGCAAATCAGCCTTTGGATGGCAATGCTCCTCTGTAGAGACAAAACCCAGCAACCAATCCCCTAGCTAGGTGGTTTCTACACAAACCACCAAAGCCCACACCATCATGACCTCTGATTGGCATTATCTTAGCTACATGTAGTTCGCAAAAACCAGGACAGGGGCTGCCAAAACTAGCTAGTATGGTCCCTACAAAACACAACTAGTCCACAGGCAAATCATTCAAAGCAAATCTTAAGAAGTGGACTAAGTATTGTTCACCTCAGGCCAAAAATGTTAAGCTTTTCATCCACATAGCACTCTCCATTTGAATGTTCAACAATGCGCAACACTAAGCACTAATCTTTCATACTACCAATTTCGTCACACAAGCAGAATGTACTGAGACTGAGCAAGACTCACTTGCATAGGCATAGAACCTGAGCTGAGCTGAGGAAAATGAAAAACCTGACAGAAACTAGTCACAAGACAACAAATTAGGAAAGAGAGAATACTATCTCAAAACATTTAAAAGAAAAATGAGAGAAAAACTTGAATGCTTTGGGATGATTTGTTCATTAGAAAGCAAAGCCTTTTTATAGGCTACAAAACCAACAACTTAAAGTTAGAAATTAGGAAACTAACAACTAACTTGAAAAGTAGATAATTAAAACCTAATTTGGATAACTAATTGGAAAACTAATCCACCAATTTTCCACTAGATTTTGTAACAACCAAGACCTATCCAACTGGTGCTGGATATTTGACAAAAGATAGTTGGTCGAAGGTGACAAGAGATGCCCCGAAAAGATCCAGAGAAGTCTTAGGCTCCGGTGGTGCAACCATCTTTTAACAAAATTGGAGCAATGCACAACCTAACACCATTTTTGCATATTTGGTTCACCACAACAAACAAAACAAAGATAAGGCAATGTAGACCCATTAAATCAAGCATTGGACTCATATAGCAAGTTACCATTCCAGACTGAAACTTGTAGACATTTGAAAATAAAGCAAAAATGTGCACAGAAAGCCATTGTAATGTTTCAAACCCGCCAACAATTGAAAATAGTGACGCTATATACCACTCCACAATAGTCATTGATTTTTTAAAATATGTTACCATATATGAGTTGGCAAAATCTTAACCAACCAAGTCTAACACCACAACAACTAGTGCTTGCAAGAAACCATGGCCCGCAATTGTCATTTGATGAACAGGAAAAAAGTGAACAAAAGGCATGTGGGCGACAGGAAAGAAAGTGCAATAACCAGACCAGAAAAACAGTAATTAAAGGCAATAGTGGAAAGATAGAGTTTTGTATGCATCGTAGTATATTGCAGTCCACAATCCATGTGACTTTGCGCGGGATACAGATCAAGACCCCAATCGATGACTTCAAAATATTGGCACGTTTTCCTCTTTTGCTTATTCCAACTTGTTTTCGAAAAGAAAAAGGATTCGAAATCTCGTATTTTAATTGTGGAACAAATGGATCCAAGATGACAGCTAATAGGAACATTTTCGGCTCAGAATCCAAAAAGAATCTTCATAAGACCTGCTATTTGATTCTTTCATTGTGATTTAACAAAAAATGTAATAAAAAAAAAAGCAAACGTTAAACCTTTGACTAGAATAATTGAACACACATCCAAGGTTATTCAAACTTAGCATCTTTCATCTCTTTGGGGTATTTTGTCAGGCATCCCCATTTTTTAGGCACAAAAGAGAGCTAATGCGAGCCAATTGTGTGTAAGATGGATTGTCAATGACAGATTCATTATGTATACGGTAGGAGTGGTAAAAAAGAAATCTAATGTGGATAGGCATTTTAAGATTACTTAATGAGCACTCAATAATTATTATAAATAGCATTAATGTTATTAAACTTGGACCAGCCCGGCAGCTTAAACATGGTTAATCGTGACCCGACTAGGTCTTCAGGTCAAAAGTTTCTTTGTAAAATTTCCGGTTGAACCCATGTTTGACCACTTTTGGTCCGGAAAAACCGCGACCTAGTGGCCTGACTGGGTCAATCTCCGGTTCGAGTTTAATAACATTGAATAGCTAGAGAGGGGAAAGATTAGGTGTGTGTTATTGTATTGTCTAGAGCAATAATACTATGAAAATTCTCCACAATTATTGTGTTATTATTTTATTAAGTTTTTTAAGTTTATCTAGGTATTGTTTCAAATCTAGAGCCGTACGGGTGTTCTTTTGCTGCACCACCCTATGTCCTTAACAAGTAGTAGAGGAGCGATCCAATTTTAATTGTGGAAAAGCCATAACCTTGCAAGAAGTTTTTTGGCTTACAATTGAATGTGTGGAGGTAAATTGGTTCCTGTGCTAATGAAGTTCGTGGATGGGAAACCAATAAAACAAAAGTCAAGAGGAGACTGAAGGATAAGTCCCAACCTCCACAAAAGTTTGAGACTTCGACAAAATATTAAGGTAGAATGCAATAGTGCATGGTCGAGGAAGGTGTTGTTGGATTTTGGGCTGAATTAAATAGGGTATTGGTGCCATACCCTCCAGAAGAAGAAGAAGAGCAGTGAAGATACTCCACAAGCAAAGGGAGTAGAAAAACAAGATGGATTAGGGTTCCTTATTCTCCCTAGTAAGGTGGAGTTAGTAGTGTAGGTGGAGTTTATTCTCCTAGTGTAGCATTGTAGGTGGTGCTTTTGCTCCAACGAAGTTATACTAATATTGATGAATATGAGTGAGAAGTTTGTAGAGAGTGGATGTAGGCAAAAAGGCCAAACCATTATAAATCTTGTGTCTGTTTAATTTTTTGCAATTTCTTTTATGATTTTGTGGATGATCTTGGGAGGCGCATCGAAGGGACATTTATCCCCAACATGTGTGCAATGACTTACACTTAACCAAGAAAGAGTTCAACAAATTACAAGTATTGTTATTTGGGGAAATCGCCGAGTTGGGGTGCTGGAAAGAGCAGAAGAAGAAAATGTTCTAGTGCTAAGCAAAAGAGCTTACTGAAAATTGCTATCTGCTATACTATAATGAAAAAAAGGAAGCTGGGCGATAGGAAATAAAATGCCACTATGATATGACCCAAAATATTAGTAGACCCCACAAACTCTCGAACCCATAGTCCACACTGCACGATGGCCCAAGTAATCCAACAAGTGGAGGAGCCCAAACTAACTGAGGGGTTCCCAAAGAAGCTCCACGACTGACCCAAGACTCAAGATTCCTTGGGAAGCTCCACGACCTTAAAGTCTATCCCCAAAATGGTGCATCATAGGGACAGGGTACCATTGACTTTGTTAACGCACGGACACAGAAAAGATCGCCAAGATTCATGATATCTCCATCTTGTATCCCCTTCCTTAAAAGAGAAACACTTGAGATCAACTATTGATGCCCTTCTCTTAACGGGACACCCCACAGACAAAGAGATGTTGCTCTACAGGCGCTCCCACATATACAAGGGTCGCTCAAGGTCTAACGTCGCACCCAATAGGGATGTTGTCTTCCATAGCACTCCCACACTCAAGGGCCGCTCAACGTCTAACATGGCACCCAACAAGGATGTTGTCCCCCACTGGCACTCCCACATATACAAGGGTCGCTCAATGTCTAACGTGGCACCCGATAGAGATGTTGTCCTCCACAGGCGCTCCCACATATACAAGGTTCGCTCAATGTCTAACGTGGCACCCAACAGGGATGTTGTCTTCCACATGCGCTCCCACACTTAAGGGTCGCTCAATAATGAACATGGCACCTAAGCATATGAGGGATGCACATCAAGATGGAAGCCCGGACCTAACACATCCCGAAAAATACATATCATTCACCCAACGAGCGTGCGATCAAGAATTATTAATGCATGAGGCAATTGTCAAAATCCGCAAAAACACTGCACGAGAATCCATTACTAGGTTCATAACCCCTCTACCTCATATCCCCTTTGTACAAAAGGGAAGCACATTTGGTATTTGCCCTATCAATGGTTCCCAAAAAGACTTACCGACCTTGCTAAGAAAGCAATATCCTCCGTGTTCGAGGTTACTATCCATTCATCCTTAACAACGGGACTCAATTCAAACAAGCAATTGCTTCCTTGAATCTTTTTTTTTTTTTATGCTTCCAGGAATCTTATGGAGGATGTCAAGTCAAACTAATATTCTCCTCAGCAAGCTATCCAACAATCAACAAATTGACAAGGAGCATCATCCAAGTCCTACAATAAAGGACCAAGAAACAAGATACAATTGAAAACTTTTAGCTTTAAATCTTAAAGGAAGTTTCGCAAATGCAAAAGGTAGCCTACCTCTTAATAAGGCCGTTCACCCCTTAATGAGATGCCAAACAAGAGGTCCATCCCTCGACAAGATCTCCCCAAATTCACGGGACACCCTGTAGCGGGTCACCCAAAAGAATTCCATCTCTTAATGGGACATTCCACCTTCTCGGGAGGCCGGACGACAAGGAATCCAAGTGCCGTCATCCCTTAAATGGGATGCTGTACAGGAGGTTCATCCCTTAACGGGACCTTCATAAATTCCTAGGACACCTTACAATAGGAACCTGAAGGAAGCTTATGGGGCACCTACAAAATACTTGAAACACTAGATAATAGAACACCCACAAAGACCCTGCGGAGGTCCCAAAAGTAAGGCCAAAAGGTGCCTATAATGAAAATAACCCATAGCGTGGTTCAAAATAAAGACCCTACAGAGGTCCTAAAACGAAAGCTCAGAGGTGCCTAAAGAAGGTCACTCATAGAGTGGTTCCAAACCAAAAATGTAGGTTCCAAAAACGAGGGCCAATGGGTGCCCGATGATGATGAAACGATACCCTTTAATGAAAGAAGCTTAGCCCCACCTATCAAATAACTTGGAACCAACACGGTAAAGGGACACTCCTTAAGGTCATACGCTCAATGTGTAAACAAGTCCTAAGGTGTGATACCCCAGGTACACCCTAGAATATAGAGAAGTATTTACATGATGAGAACCGGATGTAGCTTGGCCTTCCGGGACGTTCGAGTAGGTTGGATTGGGTATCCGAGAGAAAGTGGGTAATGTTAATGGTATTGGTGTACATGATAGTGTGAGTTTAGGCTCAGTAACATGATTTCTATCGAATTGAGATGAGATGGTTCGCATAGGCCTTGCCTAGTGCACTCAAATGGGCTCGTAGTGATTCGATGGCACGGTTGGCCTAATTTGGTGTTCCGAGTGCTCGACTTTTCTAAATGGTCGATAAATGATGATTAATGATGGAAATGTGATTATATGGTATAATAGGTGCAATAGATGCACAATTTTTTAAGGGAGTTATCGGTTGGCTCGATTTGGTGCGAAATAGTGCACAACCGGGGCAATGGTGTGCCCGTCGGTGCACAATTGGGCTCGATGAGGGTAAATACGTAATTGGCCAAACCGACCAATTAGAATGAGACGTGTGGCTCGGGAATAAGCTTCTGGTGGTTTGGATGTGCAAGCTAGCAGGTTGGTTGCCACAAACCAATTGGATGGAAAATAAGCACGAGGTGGCAATTTAGGTGCAAGTGAGCCTAGGGGTTCTGCTCTCGGCCAGCAGACCCATGGCCACTAAAATGAGGATTCCGGCCAAACCACCGGTTGGAATTGAGTGACACTAAACCCCAGAGTTATCTAACTTCCATAGTTTTAATTGAGCACCGGTTTTGTGGATTTTGGAGCTGAACTGAGAGATGCACTCTCTAAGTTCACTGTTTTGCAGCAGACCTGCTGCATGAACCCGAGTTGGTATAGGAGCCATATCTGGAGCTAGAGAGCTTGGAATTGAGTGTTCTTGGTGGCTATGGAAACCTACGAGGCAGGGCTACAACTTTTATGTTGATGCCCGAGGTCGGTTATGCCTGTAGGAGCGTTTTTAACCTCGGTGAAATTTCTGCTGGTGCAGGGCAGATTCTACCCGAGTTACTGTAAGATTGATTAGTGTGATTCAATTGTGTGTTTCTTGTTATGGTTGGTTGAGTTATATTTTGATGTATAATTATGTATGTTACAGGGCAGTATGAACCCTAGATGCCCAAGGGTTTTAAAGGGAACCATTGGTTGGCCTTGATGTGCCTAATGATTGGCTTGATGTGTCTAACGGTTTGGTAAGTTTGGTTGCATACTTGTGTGATGGCTGTGATGCTTATTGGCTTGGTGGATGATCCAATTTCCTATTGAGATGGCACCTATGGTGTAATTGAGATGTTGAGATGTTTAATGATATGCCTTGGCTTGAGATGAGTTCGATATTCGGGCTATGCATTCCATGCATCCCATTTGCATCATGACATTACATGAGATGGTTTGATGCTGGACCTTGCAGTGCTACTAGGCTGCTTGGTCAATTGAGATGATGGTGGTATTGTGCTTGGCGCCGTGTAGCCAAACTAATATGCCTCGTACGTAGGGCTGTGGGCTAATGGCAAGGCTACCAGACCCGCAGGTAGGCTAGGTGCAACTCCACGATAGCTTACCCATGGGCTGATCACGGTGATTTGAGATGTTGGTTGGTGGATGTAATTTGCTGCTTGTTTATGTCATTGCTAATGCCTTGTATGTCACCTGCTTATTGAGTTTTATACTCAACCCTATTTCCTCCCCTTGTCTTACAGGTGCGAGTTTGAGAGTACAGGAAGTAGGTCGATGGGTATAACCGAGTCGGTCTCCTTAAATCACTTTACTGTATTGTTTTATATGTGGAGGTTATGTCCTTGTATAGTAAGAATTGGTGCCCCTTGTAGCAACGGTTTATGACATTAGAGGATTTGTCTTTATTAATTGGTTTTGATACATTTTATTATCTTTTGTTGCCTTTGCGTTTGTCGGTTGTTGCTTCCTTTTACGCTGCGCATTTCTTTGTTGGTAACCCGCCGAGCAGAGGTAACGGGCTTTTGGTTGAGGTGGAGAAAGGCCTTTGGGTGCCTTGTGGCACATGGTGGGTGCACAAGGTACCTGGCCGGTCGCGCTTAGCGGGGGCGTGACATAAGGGACCACCACTTGCAAGAAGCTAAGAGGGAGACGACTACTCTCTAAGAAAATCCTCACCCAAAAACTCCTACAAGGCGCCTGATTCCTTGAAGATCATGAAGAATGATCTGTATCGGGTTTCCACTCAAAACCTATGGCCATATCTGATGGTTAGAAAGATCACGAACCCCAAAACAATCACTCCAAATGTAGGGGGCTGGTAATCCGAAGGCTATCCAAAGATTCCAAACAACACAAAAAAAGTTTAAATTTCTTGAAAGATGATGAAGTGTCCTCATAAATCCTCTTTTCAGAAGAACCAAAGATCTCATAGGTGCCCATCTTAAAGCCACCTAATTAGGAATTCAAGATAACCACATGGTACCTAAAAGGCCATCCATTTCTCAAAGGGACTCTTCACGTATAGGAGGGTACCAAACTCTTAACAGGGTATCCACAAAATACAAATAAACAACATATCAATACCAAGTCGCCCATCTCCTAATGGGGTACCAAAGAAGTGTCAAAGGGACGCTTATCCCTTCCCATGATGGAACAACATCAAGGGCACTTGAGGCCTATATACCATTTAGAATGATACCCATGGTTCTGCCAGAGGCTATTCTTCTATTTGAACCTCAAAATCCTAAGTGCCATTGAAGAAAATTTCAGAGTGATCACCAAAGTTCCCTCTTTAACCAACAAGGGACCCGATGCCCAAGAGTGATTCTAAAATAGATACTAAGGAAGCTGAAAGGACCCCCTTTCCTAGGGTACCTATATCTTCAGGGATACCTTTTTTAGGATGCCCAAAACATACCAATTCTTTCACCAGCATGAGGAATTCCCGCTCTCCAGAATACTAAAAAATCAAAACAAACCCGACTGGTTGCTCATCTCCTGAATTAGTGCCACCATAAGGGTAATGCATTCCCTAATCGAGATAATGCCAAAGCCGAGAGGTTTTTGATGATCACGACTCCATGAGTAGTTCAAAGGGAGAATCTCTAGAGGTTCCAAAAACAAGGTCTAGTGGAGCAGACTCACAACAGACGCACAAGAGGCCCAAAGGCATAAAGAGATTGCTTTTCAGCTTCCAGCGGCCCAAATTCTTCACCGTCCAAAATATGCAGTACATGCATTTGGATGTTCGCATTCTTATGGTAAGTTATTATAACGTGCTCAATTCTCCTTGATTATTTGGTAATTTATTGGATGTTATTTGTAAGTTTGCTCAGTAAGCTGATATTTATTTTCTCACATGGTGCAAATTCAACCCTCATAAATGTCGTGAGAAACATTTAAATGGTTCCTATATTCTGTACTATGCAGATCACAGTTACTATCATTATTGCTTGATATTTTCGTACTCTGCTTGGAAATCATTATGCAAAAATCATGTGACTGCTCTTTACATACAGTATGGCTAATAAAGCTTTTTTACATGATGCTTGGTGATGCATGTATATATAATCTTATCATTAATATATGAGTACTACTTGACCTATCATTATCATTGCTAATGATGCCTCGCATGATGTTCGTGATACTTCCCACAAGTTATCAGGTTCCGGGAAGCTTCCGGGTTGGCCATATACGCCCCGTGAGGCTCCAACACAAAGGCGGCAACTGATTTTCGAAAAAATCTATACCACAATGGAGGATCATTCACAGAATCCAAAGCTAGAGATGCATTCACCCTCAATGTCGTGGACTAGGAACATGAGAGCTTCCAGAAGAAATCAAAGGCCAGGCCATCAAACGCTCGTGGCTGAACAATGCTGGAGCTATTATGACGGTTGCCTAACATGTGTGCACCATCAAAGGAAACCAAATGATAACCTGGAAGATCTAAAAGTAAGTAATGAGGAGCTACCATCAAGGGGAAGCCCAAGGATGAAAGCAGAGAATGAATATAATTAGCTGCAAACAGCCCCACCAGAGCCATACAATGCAAAGGCCCTGGGAACGCTGATGCACGGATTGGTGATTTTGAACTCAGGTTATTCTCTATGCTTCCCCGAGAGAAGGAAGCCTCCGTGAACCTGCTTAAAGATGAAAACGAGGGTGACGTCCCAAAATGGCTCCCAAAGGCTTCCCCCGCCACAACGGATGCAAGGCAAATTAAACCTACAAAGCCTAGTGTGTGCTGCTTACAAAGATGCCTGCAATGCATCCAGGGCTCCCCACCTCAAACGAGGTTCCGAATGCTGAAGACCCATTCAAGAGGATGCCGAAGTAGCATCCAAAATCCCCTTTCTCTTGATGAGGCACCTAATACCGATGCTCCACTTCAAAAATATTGACATTACAAAGCCATCAAAATAACCTGTGAAGTGGTTCCCAACCAAGATCCTATTTAGGATCCAAAACAAAGGCCGGGAGGTGCCCCACGTAGATTACCCGTGGAGTGGTTCCAAATAAAGACACCACAAAGGTTCCCGAACGAAGGCCAAAAGGTGCCCATTGATGGTACGCCAAGAGTAACTCAAGGCGAAGACCTCCAGGATGGCGATTTGGAGTGGTCCAAAAACCAGAAAGCAAATGGTGCAACGAAAGGAGGCTGTATTCATAGAAGCAACAGAAAGAGTACCGACCCAAGCTACCATGAAGGGTGCGTGTCTCTTAGTTCATGACGATCAAAACGATGAAGAAAGGAAATATGCGCTGCACTCTTTTTCCCTTCATCAGGTTTTTATCCCATTGGGTTTTTCCTGATAAGGTTTTTAATGAGGCAGTCTTTCCTAAAGCATATTCCATAAATGCGGTGACATCCAAAGGGCCATAGATACTTAAATGCCCGAACTTGTATCAAGTTCAGCCATTTAGGGACTACTGATATGACCCAAAATATTAGTGGACCCGACAAACTCTTGAGCTCTCAGTCCACAATACATGATGGCAGTGGCGGATCCAGGGGCGAGCAAGGGCCCAGGCGCCCCCTTAAATCCGTACTTATCTATATATGGGAATAAAATGACAGTAAAATTCTTGTAGCAGCATGGTGGTAGTGAGCATTGATACCTGAAAGGTGGCGCAAGTTCAAGTCTTAGGTTTGTACATTTTCAATATTTGCCCCAGCATGATGGACCAAGTAATCCAAACCAATGAGAAGGGAATAATATAATTTTCATTTACTCTCTCAATTTTTCAATATCACACCGGAATAGAAGACTATTACTCATCATTCATTTGCAGCTCAAAAAAATTTGGGGATACCTACGGACACTAACCTTAACGACTTCAAAATCATGGCATATTTTCCTAATTGTTTAGTCCAACTTGTTTCTAGAAGAGTAAAAACAATTCAAGCTGCCAATTTAATTTTGGTACAAATCGGATAAGGATGCAGGATGACAGCTAGTGTAGCCATTATTTTTGCTCGCAATCCCACAATCTTCATAATTGTAGCCGGACCAAAGAATTCATATCTTAAACCAAAGGTGAAGGCTTAAAAAAAGTAAACAAAAGCTTTAGAGTACTTTTCTTAAGAGGATTGCACTGTAAAGGTCAGGTTCGAGAAATTAATATCTGTTTATCGATCTACTGTTCCGACAAAAACCTGATCCGTAAACATGAATCGCCACGTCCAGTCCGCACCAATAAGTTTGATTGTGCTTTCTACCTTCCTGGCATGGGCACCCATAAGTCACCTTTGTTCCTTAGAAGTTTACCAACGGAAATCTACAAACACCCAATTTTTTGCCCAAATTAATTTTCGGATGGTTAACTAATTAAGTTAATTAATGCTTGGACCTTATTTAGGGCTGATTACCCCGCCTTAAATTAGTTATCTTGGATGACATGAATTTATGGCCAAATTAATTCGCCTTTAATTACTGCAGCACCATGGTTATTCGCTTTGTCCCTTTGCCCCAAGGACCAGATAGAATATCATGAAGTTTCCATTACTATTTCTCTTGTTATCTACACTCACAGCACTTATCCACTCTTCAAAGCAAGCATCGGCTGCTTCCTGCCACAAGGATGATGAAGCAGGTCTCCTGGGATTCAAATCTGCCATAACCCATGACCCCTTTGGAATGCTTAGTTCATGGAAGCCAGGAAGCAATTGCTGCAAGTGGAGAGGTGTGGCTTGTGTTGACAGCAACCGGGTCACAATCATTGCTTTATACCCCAAATCTTGGGAAGATGGTGGGTTCTTGGCCGGTACAATCTCCCCATCTCTTGCAAAACTCCAAGATCTAAATGAATTCATCCTTGTAGACCTTAAGAACATCACAGGTAACTTCCCTGATTTCCTATTCAAGTTACCAAAACTCAAATCCGTTACCATAGACAATACCCAGCTTTCTGGTCCATTACCCACCAATCTAGGCAAGTTAAGCCAGCTTGAAAAACTGAGCTTGGATGGGAACCATTGTTGGGCCCGGTAGCACTATCTTGCGGAAATAATATCACCTCACAAGGAAATAAACAAGTGGAGGACAAAAAGAGATAAATGACACACAGTATTTAACGTGGTTCACCCAAATACCGGGCTACGTCCACAATCCCGATCCCACCGGAAAAACTTCCAATATAAAATTGTAGGCTTACAAGAGATACTTCCCTAAATTTTAGGGGTATAATCAACCTAGAGTTCTACCCAAAATAGTGTCTCACAAGGTGTTTCCCAAGTGTTTGTCAAAAATACCCCTAAGGTATTTTTTCTCACTATTTTGTCACTCCCTAATTTAAGAGGGGATTTGAGAAAATATTAAGGAATATTTTCTCCAAAATTTCTTCCCACCTTCCAACACTCTCTCTATCTCTCACTCTCTTCTCTTATTCACTCTTGTTGTGATTGAATGGGATGCTTTGAAGAGCAAATGAGAAGCCTATTTATAGGCATCTCGTCAGGGACCAATTTGTAAAAACCAAGAACTTCAGGGACTAATCTGCAAAATACTTAGTGCTCCACTAACTGCTCCATTAATGCTAGTGGTGGGCCCCACAATGAGGAGGAACCCACTCACCAACAATTCTCCCCCTTCCGACTACATGTTGGGGGGATCTACCAGTCCGGCAGCTTCACGGCAGTGTCCAAACTTCCCTCTTGGAAGTGTCTTCGTCAGCATGTCAGATCCATTCTCCTCTGTATGGATCTTATCGAGTTACAACATCTTCTTCTCCAGTACATCCCTGATGTGTTTCGATCTGGAATGAAAAGAGGCATTCTTCGCAAGATGGATAACACTCTGACTATCACAAAACAGTTGATAACTGTCTTGCGAAAAACCAAGTTCAGTTAAGAACTTCTTCATCCACAACAACTCCTTACATGCTTCCGTTGCTGCAATAAACTCAGCTTCTATAGTTGATAGAGTAACACACTTTTGTAGCCTTGATTGCCATGACACAGTTCCCCTTGAAAAATTAATCACGTATCCTGATGTAGATTTTCTGGAACTAACATCACCAGCCATATCTGAATCAGTGTATCCAACCAGCACCAGTTTGTCTTCTCCATAACATAAACACATTTTGGAGGTTCCTCGAAAATACCTGAGAATCCACTTGACAGCATTCCAATGCTCTTTACCAGGATTAGAAAGGTATCGGCTCACCACTCCGATTGCGTGAGCAATGTCTGGTCGGGTACATACCATGGCATACATCAAGTTTCCCACTGCTGAGGCATATGGAATTCACTCTATCTCTTTCTTCTCCTCATCTGTAGATGGACTCTGCTCAGGGCTAAGTCTAAAGTAGTTAGCAAGAGGACAGCTGACTGCTTTAGCTTTATCCATGTTGAACCGTTGAAGTACCTTCTCTATGTACTTCTCTTAGGACAACCATATCTTCTTGGCTTGTCGATCTCGAACAATTCTCATCCCGAGAATTTGTTTTGCTGGCCCCAAGTCTTTCTTGGCGAAAAACTTGCTTAGTTGTGCTTTCAAGCTGTTGATTTTGGAAACATTCTGGCCAACAATCAGCATATCATCCACATAGGATGATGAAGTCATCGTCAGAAAATTTCTAAACGAGCACACAGTGGTCTGAAGTAGTCTTCTTGTATCCTTGTTGCCCCATCACTGACTCAAACTTCTTGTACCAATGTCTTGGGGCTTGTTTTAAGCCATAGAGGCTCTTCTTCAATCTGCAAACATAGTCCTCTTTTCCTTTCCGCTGGAATCCCTCTGGCTGCTCCATGTATATTTCTTCTTCCAAATCACCATGTAGGAAGGCTGTTTTAACATCCATCTATTCAACCTCCAAGTTGAGACTTGCAGCTAATCCAGCACCGTACGGATTGAGGTCATCTTTACCACTGGTGGGAAGATTTCATCAAAGTCAATCCCTTTCCTTTGACTGAAACCTTTGACAACTAATCTTGCTTTGAATTTTAGAAGTGGACTGTGCTCTTCATGTTTGATCCTGAACACCCACTTGTTTTTCAAAGCTCTCTTGCCTTTAGGCAGCTTCACCAGCTCAAATGTCTTGTTCTCATGCAAGGACTTCATCTCTTCTTGCATGGCTTGCATCCACTTCTCCTTATGCTCATCATTAATAGCTTCATCATAGCTTTCTGGTTCTCCCCCGTCATTGAGTAATGAATACTCGTTTGGAGAGTACCTAGTAGAGGGTTGCACGGCTCTTCCGGACCTTGTGCGATAAGGAGAATTACTTGATGGCGGAGGAGGGTCATCACTAGCTGAATCATCATTAGCTGCATCATCATTAGCTGCATCATCATTTGCTACATCATCATTGACATCATCTTCAATAGCATCTGCTGGCTCATCTTCAGCAGGATCATCTGGAATTTCAGGATGAATATCCTGAACTTCATCTCCAACTTGTCTCGGCGTCTCTATTGGAGGTAACTAAAACTCCTCTAGATCATTACGAGGCTTCTCTGTTTTGAAAAATGTCTTCTATGGTCTGATCCTCCATAAAGACAACATCTCCACTCCTGATAAGCTTCTTCTCTACTGGATCATAAAGCCTATAGCCAAATATGTCTTGGCCATAACCGATGAATACACACTGTCTTGTCTTGGCATCTAGTTTGCTTCTTTCATCCTTGGAGATGTGAACATGAACTTTACACCCAAACACTCGTAGGTGATCATAGGAAATGTCCCTTCCTGACCACACATTCTTTGGAGCCTCATACTGAAGAGGGACACAAGGTGAATGGTTCAGCATATAAGCCGCTGTGAGTAGTGCTTCACTCCAAAAAACTTGTGGTAACTTCGAGTGAGAGAGTAAGCATCTGGTTCTCTCAATCAAAGTTTTGTTCATCCTCTCAGCTAGGCCATTCAACTGTGGAGTTTTGGGTAGAGTAAGCTGATGCCGAATACCATGCTCTTTGCAGTAAGCATCAAATGGACCTATGTATTCACCGCCATTATCTGTCCGGATGCACTTCAGCTTCTTTCCTGTCTCTCTTTCTACCATAGATAGGAACTGTTTGAAGACTGATAACACTTGATCTTTAGATTTCAATGTGTAAGCCCAGGTTTTCCGTGAGTGATCATCAATGAAGGTCACAAAATACTGGGCACCACCAAGGGACTTGTTGAAAGGCCCACACAGATCTGAGTGTACCAGTTCTAGCACATCTTTCTTTCTGGAAGGAGGAAAGCTCTTGAAAGAAACTCTATTTTGCTTACCAGCTAGATAGTGACTGCACTTCTTTAGCTGGATTTGATTCAATCCTGACAGAACATTCTTCTTGACCAGCTTCACCATTGACTTCTCACCCATGTGTCCAAGGCGTCTGTGCCACAGCTGAACTTGGCTGTCGTTCTCCACAACATTTACATCATGCTGAGGAACCTTTGCCTGGGTCACGTACAACTTTGACACCTTTGTACCTCGTGCCACCACTAACGAGCTTTCTTGATGTGGCCCTTCTTCTTGCAGTGATGGCACTCAACATTGGCGAACTTGTTGGATTTACCCCTGCTCTTGTCTCTGCTACTTTGACCTTTGTTCTGACTTCTCCCCCTCGTCACTGTAGCCAAGACCTCTGACTGTGAAGAAGACGAGCCTTGTGTTCTTCGTCTCATCTCTTCATTCAGAATGCCACTTTTGATAGTTGCCATACTCACGACACCGTTAGTTACAGAGTTTGTGATTGAAACCTTCAAGGTTTCCCATGAATCTGGGAGTGTCGCCAAGACCATAAGAGCAAGCACCTCATCGTCGAATTTTATGCCCATACTAGACAGTTGGTCCATGATCCCTTGCATCTCATTAAGGTGATCTGCAACCATTTTGCCTTCTTGGTATTTTACTTGCATCAGCTTCTTCAAGTAAAATAGCTTGTTGTTCCCTATCTTTGAGGCATATAATTCTTCGAGCTTTTCCCACAGTGTTTTAGCATGCTCAATGCCAGAAATGTGGTTGTAAATATTATTCTCAACAAATTGCCGTATATAGCCGCAGACTTGGATGTGTTCAAACTGCCACTCCTCGTCTGACTTTTCTTCAGGTTTTACCAGACTAAACACTGGTAAATGCATCTTCGTCACGAATAGGAGATCCTTCATCTTGTTTCTCCATAGGTGGTAGTTTGTACCATCAAGGATGATCATCTTGTTTATCCTCGCCTCCATCTGGATCAAAGATTAACTAGCTCCTCGATCTAGGAAAATCCTTGCGGTGAATAGTGCCCGTACAAGTAGTGAATTGAACTGATTCGATAATTCCCAGGAAAGATGGTCTAGCCGATCTCCTAAGACAGAATTATCATTCCAAGATAAATCCCCAGGAAAGACTGGAGGAACAAAGGTTCACTTAAAACCCAGCCTCCTAGACAGGACTTACTTGCACAGTGTATTAATTCACAACCTTGCACTTGACAAAGCACAAATCTTCTGCTCCGCTACCAGTTGTTGGGCCCGGTGGCACTATCTTGCGGAAATAATATCACCTCACAAGGAAATAAACAAGTGGAGGACAAAAAGAGATAAATGACACACAGTATTTAACGTGGTTCACCTAAATACCGGGCTACGTCCACAATCCAGATCCCACCGGAAAAACTTCCACTATAAAATAGTAGGCTTACAAGAGAGACTTCCCTAAATTTTAGGGGTATAATCAACCTAGAGTTCTACCCAAAATAGTGTCTCACAAGGTGTTTCCCAAGTGTTTGTCAGAAATACCCCTACGGTATTTTTTCTCACTATTTTGTCACTCCCTAATTTAAGAGGGGATTTGAGAAAATATTAAAGAATATTTTCTCCTAAATTTCTTCCCACCTTCCAACACTCTCTCTATCTCTCACTCTCTTCTCTTATTCACTCTTGTTGTGAATGAATGGGATGCTTTGAAGAGCAAATGAGAAGCCTATTTATAGGCATCTCGTCAGGGACCAATTTGCAGAAACCAAGAACTTCAGTGACTAATCTGCAAAATACTTATTGCTCCACTAACTGCTCCACTAATAGTAATTAGTGCTCCATTAATGCTAGTGATGGGCCCCACAATGAGGAGGAACCCACTCACCAACAACCATTTCACAGGGCCAATCCCAGCTTCTATATCCAAGCTAACCCGACTGGACGATCTTAATCTAGCCCGGAATTGCCTCACAGGAACCATACCGCTTGGGCTTAACAAGCTAAACAATTTGAGCTCCTTGCGTCTCCAAGATAACCAACTCTCTGGTCCCATCCCTGATTTTTTTTGCTCCCTTCACTAAACTTGGATTTCTCTTCCTTTCTGGCAACAAACTAGATGGCCCCATCCCTCCTTCATTGTCTTCACAGGCTGGAAACATCTACTTTCTTAACCTAAGCAACAATGCATTAACAGGAAGAATCCCAGATTTTCTTGGTAACTTTAGTAACTTGATAAGCCTCGATCTTGCATGGAACAAGCTCGCAGGGCCTGTCCCCCAGAGTTTTGCCAACCTTGGATCTTTACGGACGCTTCACCTCTCCCATAACTTTCTTGAAGACCCATTTCCCACTTTGGATGCTCCTAGCCTGGAGTCCCTCCATTTGTCTTACAATAACTTCCACTTCAAGCAAATACCAAGCTGGGTTCACTTCCCAATTAGGTCTCTCAATCTTGCAAAATGTGGCATCCAGATGGACCTTGATGACTGGAAAGTCGACGAAGGCGATGCAGTTCAATATGAAAACCTAGATCTTTCCAACAATGAGATAACAGGAAGTGCGGTGAGTTTACTTAACAAGACAGAATATTTACGTTCATTTTGGATCGCAGGAAATAAGCTGAAATTTGACCTGGAAGAACTTAGTGTTCCTAGTACTCTAACAATTCTTGATCTGTCGAGGAATTCGATCTTCGGAAAAGTTCCTGAAGCAATTACTTCTGTACAACGTTTGAATGTGAGTTACAATCATCTCTGCGGGGCGCTTCCGGCTTCAGCCTCAAAATTTCCTGCAAGTGCCTTTGTGGGGAATGACTGCCTGTGTGGTGCTCCTCTACCTCCTTGCAAAGCGTTGTCTCTGCGGTTGATGATATAATGTTTAATATTTGGTACTGGGAAATGTACTTTCTGTGTTAAATTAGGTGTGTAAGACTAAGACTAAGACATGAAGTCTCTCCATAATTGAATAATAGAATGGGTCGTTTACCAAAGCATCAAAATCTTTAAGGACAAGTATGAAACAAGATGAAACCAAGAAAATATAATTAATGTTATATATGTTCTCAAATTGTGCATGCAGTGGTTTGATCATCAAGGAGTCCGATGTTGAATATGAAGAGAGTTTTAGCCTGTGGTTAAGCCCACAACAACTCAATGAGTTAGTATATTGTCATATGATCCCATTCCCATCTACACTTCAAAAAAAAAAAATGGCCTATGTATCCGATCCAATGTCCTATACTAGTGGATTTGGTGTTATATGGTACGTAACTTCAAAATTTTGAAGGCATTATAGGCTCTCCCTATTGATAAATTATTCATTCAGTCTCTTTCTTTCCATTGTAAGACAATTATACACTCTTTGAATCCCATGTCCTAATAAATTATGCTCTCCAAGGAAAATACTCTAATTAAGGTGCCACCTCTGTGGAAAAAAAACTTTAGTTTTTGTTTTAAATCAAATATCCTCACCAAGTTTTAAGTTTAACATCCGGGGTTTTATAATATGAATTCTCTGTTAAATGACAACGGATAAAAGCTGTCCATCTATAGATCATATAGTTATAGGAAGAAAATGAAAAGGATTACATGGGGGACATCTAAAAGATTGGTACTTTTGGTTCAAGTGTTTCATCACATTCATTTGGTCAGAGCAGTAACTTTTATATCCAAATGGAATTACGCTCTTTAAAATTAACGTGTATAACATTTCTAACCTTTATATTTATATATTTTTTAAATAAGAAATATTACATTATTCCTTCTAGAAAAAAATATATTTATGAGCAGTGCGGGATTGACCAGGGATGAGATTCGTTGAATCATCCATGTGCCTAAAAAATAAAATTAATAATAATAATAATAATAATACTTTCAGCTATATAAAAATACATCTTTCCACACGGAGGTGAGTTGGCACTTGGCATCCCACCATATTGTCATATGTCAAAGTAGTCGCCTATAAAAACCATCAAACCTAACACAAGAATGAATTTGTTAAAATACTTTCAGCTATAGTCCTCCAAATTCCTAGCTATATATTTTCCAATTGTCCATTTTAGGCACAGGCACAGGATAGTCTTTAAAAAAAAAAAAAAAAAAACAGGCACAGGATATCATGAACTTGCTATTGGTAGTTCTCTTGCTATCCACACTCACGCTTATCCTCTCTCCCATACTAACATCAGCTGCTGCCTGCCACAAGGATGACGAAGCTGGTCTCCTGGCTTTCAAATCCGGCATAACCCAAGACACAATAGGTTTTTTTAGCTCATGGAAGCCTGGTACCAATTGCTGCAAGTGGAGGGCTGTGGCTTGTGTGTACAGCAAAAGGGTCACACACTTATCTTTATTCCCTAAATCCTACGAAAGAGATGGCTTCGTGACGGGTACAATCTCACCATCTCTTTCGAAACTCCAACACCTGAGTGATATTATGCTGGCAGACCTTAAGAACATCACAGGTAACTTCCCTGATTTCTTTTTTTTTTGGTGAAAAGAGGAGGGCGAAGCCCTAAATTAAATTAAGAAACATTGATAGAAGCAGTACGAGGGGAAGTAAACCCCATTACATCATGAGAAACTAGAAAAGAGACATAGTCAGGGGGTTCCCACAGAAGAAACTGGCCTGGAGAACAAGCCAAAGCATGCCTAGCTAAAGCATCCGCCACCTGATTCGCTTTCCGTAAAACAAAGCTTAAAGAAATCTCCCACTCACGGTGCACCAAAGTCCTTAACTGCTGAAGAAGCGCCTGGGGCAAGTCTGGTACCGGACGACCCTCCCGGAGATAGGTTATAAGCTGAAGAGAATCGGACTCGACTACCACCCTACGGTAGCCACGCGACCAAGCTAACTCCACCCCTGCTTGAATCGCCCAGCCCTCCGCAAACAAAGCTGAACCAGCACCAAGGAAAGCACCAAATCCCACCAACCAAGCACCCGTCGAGTCCCTAAGGACACCACCGGCACTAGTAGCTCCTAAAGAGGACCGGGCACCGTCAGTATTAACTTTCACCCACCCCTGAAGAGGAGGAGACCAAGCCATACTGACCATTGTACGTGACCCATGGAAAGTTCCCCCTGATCAAACACAAAAGACGCCACCTGTAGCTCTTGCAAACGCGCTTGAACCTTATGTAACAGGGTGGTAGAAGAGGAATGGGCATTCTCAAACACCACTAAATTTCTATCAAGCCAAATAGCGTGGATAGAAATTGCAAACACAACATCCCAAGTAACAGTAGTCCGGTTAGAAGAGAAGCATCGTGACAAATTACTATGACACCATCGATCAAAGTCCAAGTGGAAAAACAGAAGCCAATAGCTAGGGAGAACAAGGGTTGACCACAGATTCTGAATCACAGGGCAATCACGCAAAGTATGAAGTAATGTCTCAGGATGCGTCCTACAGCGAGGACATAATGAGGAGGCAGACATATGACGACGAACCCTTTCTGCATTAGTAAGTAACTTCCCGTGCAAGACAAGCCATAAGTGAGCACGCACACGCTGCGGCACCCTAACCTTCTAAGCCTTCCACCAGATCACCTCCTCCTCATCCCAATCATCAGAACTAATCAAAGTATAAGCGGAGGCAATAGAAAAAACCCCATTGGCAGTACCTCCCCAGCCTGGCAGGTCCGTCGTCTCATCCCTTGGAGGGGGCAATCATGGCCAACTGCAGACAACTAGATTCAGGCAAATATGGCAAAACCAAGTCCCACTGCCATTGCCCCTCATCATCCACAAAATCGGCAACAGGCCTATTCCTAAGCTCCTCAGGCAAGGGTTGAACAACCATAGAGGAGAGGGGCGCAAGCTCAAGACACCACAAGTCCTCCCAGAATCGTGCCCTCCTTCCATTTCCTAACGACCAGACAACTCCATGCAACAGCGACCCCCATTGATCACAGATACCACGCCATAATGGGGAACCCCTCTCTCTAATAAGAGAAACTGGGTTTGGGGATAAGGCAACATTATATTTCGAGCACAAGACGCGAACCCATAACGCCATCGGACTAGTGAGAATACCCCAAGCAAGCTTCACAAGAAAGCAATCATTCATAGTACTAGCAGGTCGTAGGCCAAGACCCCAGCCCCCTTCGGCTGCGTAATCTGCTCCTAGTTAACCAGATGAAACTTCCGACAATCCAGTGAGCTACCCCATATAAACTACCGACATTGTGCATCCAAGGCCTGTCATATACTTTTAGGCAATCTAGCCGTTTGCATAGTGAAGGTCGGTAAAGAAGAAAGCACCGATTTAAACAAGGTTATCCGGCCAGCCAGGGATAAAGACCTTGCCTTCCAACCACTAAGACGGCGAGAGGCCTTTGTAAGAATTTCCTGATATGTCAACTTAGTGACCCTCTCATGCAACAAAGGAACCCCTAGATACTTACCCAAGTTGCCGGTTAGAGGAATATCACAGACAGCACTCAGCTGGGACCCAAGCTCATCAGTGACATGTTTAGAACAGAAGAGCTTCGACTTCGCCCTACTCACTCTCTGCCCAGACGCAGCACAAAAGAGGTCCAGACACTCCATTATACATTCAGCCTGTTGAACAGAAGCTTCACCAAATAATAAAAGATCATCCGCAAAGAATAAATGGGAAAGCATAGGACCATCCCTGCCTAACATTATAGGCCTCCGCCTACCCTCTTGCACCTTACGAGAAATAATATGGCCCAGCCTTTCCATACACAACACAAAAATATAGGGAGACAGAGGATCACCCTGACGGATACCTCGGGAAGGACAAAACACATCAGTTGGGCTCCCATTCCAGAGAATCCGCATCCGAGCAGTGGATATACAGGACATTATGAGACGAACAATGGCCGGCGGCACATGGGCCAGTAATAATGTCTCTTCAATAAAACTCCATCGAATTCTATCATAAGCCTTCTCCAAGTCAATCTTCAAGGCCATGATGCCAGGGCCACTAGTTCGGCTCCTCATGGTGTGGATAATTTCTTGAGCAATAATAATATTATCAGTGATGTGTCGGCCAGGTACAAAACTACTCTGCTCTAAGCCCACCAAAGGATCCATTACCCGCTTAAAACGAGAGGCTAAAAGCTTTGTAATTATCTTATAAGCAACATTACAAAGGCTAATAGGTCGAAACTGAGAGATTAGGGACGGATGATCAACCTTTAGGATCAGCACAATGAGAGTATCATTAAGATGGGCATCAAATTCCTGAGTCTCCAAAGCCCCTCTCACAAATTGAAGCAGGTTCGGAGAACCCAATTCCACTGGCTCTGGTAAAAAAGTGCATGTAGGCCATCAGGACCAAGGGCCTTCAACGCCCCCATATCAAATACAACGCGTCGAACCTCCGCCATGGTAACCTTCTCCGTCAAACCCGCCAACAAATCATGACTCACCTTCGGAAACTCACCAGGCAACTAAACATACCCCGGAGAACCCTCCTCGGCATAAAGTTGTGCAAAAAACTGAATAGCCATATGTTTGAGCTGACAAGGCTCATACACCCAGTCACCGGATTCAGGCATTAAAGCCTCTATCCGGTTCTTCCTCCTCCTAGCCTTAGTGGTAAGGTGGAAAAAATGAGTATTATGGTCCCCCAGATGTAACCACTTACACCTCGATTTCTGCATCCAAATCAGTTCTTCCCGCACTAACACTTGCTCATACTCAGAACGTAACCTCTTCTCTAACTGACTCAAGTAACGGTTAGGGCACCGATCCAACGCAAGCTCCACCCCCTTCAAACGTTGTAGCAATCTTCGCTTCTGTTGGAAAACATTCCCAAAGCAATTCCTATTCCAAACTTGGACTGCTTCCCGAAAACTCGTGATGGATTCGATCAGTGCAACTCCATTCGGCCAGGAGTCTTGAACTAGACGGGTAAACTGGGAATGTGTAAGCCAAGCAGCCTGGAACCGAAATAGGCGTGGAGCCCCCAAACCCGAATTCTGTGGCTTTTCCCTCAACAATATGGGCCTGTGATCCGACTTAACACGTGGCCTCCTCGAAACAAATCCTCCAGCCATCATTTGCAAGCATGCGATCCAAGCGACGTCGCAACAAACCATGGAACCAGGTGAACCGGGGTCCCTTAAAACCCAAGTCCACAACACCACACTCCTCCATCCACTCCCTAAATCGCTCTAAACGACTTAAGGGAATGCGGGCACCCCCTTGGGTTTCATCTGGGTGCGCGCTAGCATTAAAATCCCCCACAAGAATCCAAACCTCCTACATCCTTGAACCTATAGTGAGCAACCTCGGCCTCGGCCATAAAGTACTCTGCCTACTCTCAGACGGACTAGCATAGACCGCAGAAAGAAAGAAAGGGCTACGTCCATGTGGACTAACCCTAACATGCAAGAACTGCTCAAACCTCTGTACAACCGAAACATGGAGCAACTCTGGCCTCCATAGAATCCAAATCCCTCCTGCAAACCCTCTAGCATCCTCACGAACCCAAGCTGGAAAACCCAAAGTCTGAATAACCCTCTCCGCAGTGGGGCTACTAATCCGCGGCTCCAAAATAACAGCTAAATGAACACGATTCTGTTGGACAATATCTCTGAAGGAGCTCGAGAACAGATCACTCTTTTCTCCTTGACAGTTCCAAGATAGATAGTTTAAACTATCCATTAAAATTAAGAGGAAAATCAACAACCAAAGCACTCTTCCCCACAAGCAAGGAGGCACTCTCTCTCAAATCAACTTTATTACTGCCCACATAAGCACCCCCCATCGTCTTCACATCAATGGAAGCCTGGACAGAGGGAACATTCGAATCCATCAATGGCCCATTAGCCTTACGAAACTGCTTAGGAATGCCCGCCACAAGAGGGTTCACCGTGGCCTTCGGATCCACCTTAGAAACCTGAACCTTCCTCTTCAATTGTATAGGTGTGACCTCGGTAAGCTCCTCCTATATTTCCATATCATCATCCCCATTAGAACCATCTGTCACAACCACAGGTTTTGCATGGCTTTGCATGCGCTTAGGGTAAGACAAAGAGCTTTTAAGCTTCTCCATATCAATAGAAGTAACCTGTACCTGCTGCTGCCCAGAATCCTTCTTAGACCCCTCAACATTTACCTCACTTGATTTCCTCCCCTTCGAGTTCTTCAAATTATTTCTCCGCTGCCCTTCAACTACCGGAGCCATAGCCGGAGAGCTGAAAACTAGTGAAGACGCAACCGGCATGGTCAAAGAAGAAGGACCATCCATCGCGTCCCTCATCACCTCTTTCAGCAAAGCAGTTGCCGAGCCTAGCTCAAAAGGGTTAACTGCAAGAGATGCCCCCGCCGACTTCCCAGAACTCTTCGTCGCCAGACCTGAACCACGGGAATAAGGGACTCTCGGTTGACGTGATATCCTCATCCACGTGCCAAACCTCGCTGAAACCTCATTCCCGGAACACCTATCAGAGCCCGATCCAGCTGCAGAATCCCCATCCGTACCCTGTCGAGGTTGATGCTCACTTGGCGGTGACTGTTCCCTAGCCGTAGGATATTGGGAAACCACATGCCCTACAAGACCACAATGGAAGCAGAAGTCCGGAATGTCCTCGTAACAGACCTTGAACCATCTACCTTCAATCTCCACCCAACCCAGCAAAGCCTTCGTGAACTCAACCTCAATAGCCAAGCGTGCAAATTTCGCTCTCTCTGCCTCGAGAGTATTGATATCAATACGTATCGGTTTATCCATCTGCTGTGCAAGTGCACTCAAAATATCCTGCCTATACCACTCCACTGGCAGCTCCGCAATTTGCACCCAAACCACAGTCTTCGAGGGTTCCTTTGAGACATCAAACCCTGGCTGCCACGTCTGGACGGTAAGATAGGAGCCTTGGATCATCTATGGACCCTCGGCAAGAGCTCTGGCATAATCCTCACGCTTCTCAAACCGGACCAAGAAATAATCATTCGCAAGATCAATAACCTGAAAACCTCTTTGCGGTTTCCAAAGAGACGCAACCTTGGAGCAGATCATCCGATAGCTAAACCGCCGGGCAAGGACCATCGTGATGACCGAGAAAACCCACGGGCAAGCTATGTGCGATCGGAACCGCTCAGAAAACCAGAACGAAGGCCCATCCCTTTTCATCTCCACCTGGATATCGTCCTCGGCCAACTGAAAACCGTCGTTAGCCCGATATGGAGAAACCCCGGTACGCCACTGGAGTAGTTTATCCTTGAAGGAAGGCCAGCTCCCTTGAGATTGGTCCGGCGGTGGTGGCGGCCCTACAGGAGCCGCAGTGGTCGTTGCCATGACGGCACTCCCACAAGATGCAGAAGCAAGGAAAAAACCCTAGGGCACCCAATACAGAGAATTCCCAGTTTGATCAATAATAATTTTTGGCGTTGTGTTGGGGCAACTTCCCTGATTTCTTGTTCAAATTACCAAAGCTCAAATCCGTCTGGATAACTGGCAACAAGCTTTTTGGTCCATTACCCACTAATCTTGGCAAGTTAAGCCAACTTGACCAACTGAGATTGAGTGACAACAAGTTTACAGGGCCAATACCAGCTTCCATATCCGAGCTAACCCGGTTGGACACTCTTAGTCTAAGTGGTAATTCCCTCACAGGAAGAATACCACTTGGGCTAAGCAAGCTAACCAACTTGACTTTCTTGGATCTGCAAGACAACCAACTCTCTGGTCCCATCCCTGATTTTTTTGCTCCCTTCACTAAACTTACATTCCTCTACCTTTCTGGCAACAAACTTGAAGGCCCTATCCCATCTTCATTCTCATCACAGGCAGACAACATCTACTTTGTTACCATAAGCCGCAACGCACTAACAGGCCGAATCCCGGATTTTCTAGGTAATTTTAGTAACCTGAGACTCCTTGATCTTGCATGGAACAAGCTCACAGGGCCTGTTCCGCAGAGTTTTTCCAACCTTGAATACTTACGTTACCTTCACCTCTCCCACAATTTTCTTGAAGACCCATTTCCCACCCTGAGTTCTCCTTTCCTGGATTCACTGCATTTGTCTTACAATAACTTCCACCTCGACCAAATGCAAAACCTGACTACATATGGGCCGTTTTGGTCTCTCAATGTTGCGAAATGCGGAGTGAAGATCAATCACGATGACTGGAACCCTGATGTTGCATACCTTGATATCTCCAACAACGAGATAACCGGAAGTCCAGCCAAATTACTGAACGAGACAATAAAGTTGCACGCTCTTTGGGCTGCAGGAAATTAGCTGAAGTTTGATCTGGAGACCCTGAACTTTCCGAGTACTCTTACCCGCCTTGATTTGTCAAGGAATTCAATTTTCGGAAAGGTTCCTGAGGCCATATCCGGGCTGCAGAGCTTGAAACTAAGCTATAACCATCTCTGTGGCCAGCTTCCTGCTTCTGCCACAAAATTTCCTGCTAGTGCCTTTGTGGGGAATGATTGCCTCTGTGGTCCTCCTCTGCAACCTTGCAAACCCTAGTCTCTGTTCTCGTAATGATAAAAGTGAAGAAAAATGTTTGATGAGAAAGCAAAGAATGGGCACTCATATTCTACTTTTTTGGTTTTCCAAATTCAATAATGTTATGTGCCAGTACACTACCTACGTTAAGTCACTATAAATATCAATAATTTAAATTTTCTAAAATATCAAGAGTCTTTTAATTAGGGATCCAGCCCCTGTTCTCCCTGGGAGGTATAGCTTATATCCAGATCCTGTTAATTATATATATCTCAATCTCCATCTTCCATTTACTAATTTATATATATATCTGACAGTTCAAAAAATATTGGCTACAGTACCCTTGTTCATTTTGTCTCTTCTCCTAACACTTCTATATATAGGTCTCCCTTTTTACCATGATCGATCGACGGCCTAATTTGCACCAAGTTTTCACATCCATATAATTATAAGGAAACTTTGGATGGAATAATGAATGATGCATCATGATTGTCACCCGTGTATCTAATATGATATGCTGTTTGGAAGAAGAGTGCTCAAGAACTTGGAGTCCCAACACATATGTTGAAAGTTTGATTGCAAGCAGGGTTATCAGAACCAGACCCGAATGGTCAGTTCAACTGGTTAGACCATGATTCAGGCATCATATTGAGTTTTTAGGATAATTGGACCGACAAGACATTGTCTAAAAAAAACCAGAATGCCCGGCTGGTTTTTACTGACCCGGTTGAACCAAGGACTTGAAAGAACGGGTGAAACGCGGGCCGACCGACGGCCATCTCGCGAAGACCGCCGGCTTCCGGCGGGCATCCATACAAGACCGCCGGCAGTGGCAGTCATGCAGCGGATGACTACCGGCAATGGCGGTCATCACTCTCCAGAATCCCCGATTTTTCCTATTTTGTTTCTTTTTTCGATCCTACGCGGTTTTGGACCAAATTTTCGAGCATAATCTTCACCATTAAGCAGGTCCATGCCCCTAGGCTTCCTAAAAAACTATAAATAGGTCCCCTCACACACTTTTCAAAGGACACAATCTTTCTCACATACACACCCATAAGCTCTACTTGCTTGGAGAAACTCTACTTCTCCAAGCTTAGAAATATTTTCTAAGGCAGAAACTCTGGAGGATTTTTATAGGGAGCATCAAGCAGTGGTCTAGCAAGGAGGAATCAAGAAGAGGATCAACCATAGAGCTAAGGAGTGGCAAGAAGGTGGGTGTAGAACTCGACCCATAACAAGGAGCTAGAGGAGGGCTACATAAGGTAATCTTGAATCCTTTTTGACTGATTTTTGGTGATTGATTGCTGATGCTTTTGATGATGTAAGTGGCAGATTAGTGCCATGTTTAGAACTACGTGGCTTTGACCCCGATCACTCGGGTACGTAGGTAGTCTCGGTCTCATAACGGGATGCAAGCCAAGTCTTTTCCTCCCCCCTTTCTTTGTTTTCTACACTTGCATACTTGCACACTTGCACAAGGCGCACTTATCTCTTTGATTACACAAGATTTCGGCCCATCATGGATGGGTGCCTAACACCTTCCCATCCGTGACGAACCCCCGATCCCATATCTTTGGTTCGCCATGACCATATTGCCTAAGGAGTCATTTGAGGGTTTTTCCTAAGTTTTGTCCCTAATAAAACTTAGGTGGCGACTCCAATGATATGGGATTGACCCGAGGAAGAAGGTGAAAGGGATAGGTGAATAGGCCCAAGTGATTTTGGGTCGGATATTCACAGGTACCACCTTCTACTTCAACAACCATCTTTCTCTTGGTTAGAGAGTAAATGTTATACGGATTCTTCTCAGCAAACAAATGCTGAAAAATCCTATCCTCTTCAAGAGACAAAACAGGAGACTCACTCAAAGACTTGGTTTGGTAAAAGATTGCATCTCTAAAGCCAAGATCCCTTTGACGATACCCTTCTTGAGGCTAATATAAGCAATATCAGCTTTGTAGTCATCATGGGTCTTGCGCAGAACCGAAAGACAAATCGACTTGGCTCGAGACCACCTGGTATAGTGGTAAAAAACCCCATCCACGGTCTTCAACTAGAACATCTTCCTAAAGACATTGACTAAGGGCAAGACCCTTTCTCCTTACATAAGAAATCGAAGTCAAGCAGATGCAGCCATAGATTGGAAATGACTTGGATTGGTGAAATCCTTGTATCGTTAAGAAACTCTACTGTGAAAGAAGGAAAAGGAATACGCAAACCAAAATCTAAAGCCTTCTTAAAAACTATGAATTCATTAGGTGGAGGAGAATACTTGAAATTCACCTCCTCACCCCTAGCAACAATATAGTACTAGGTTTTTCCCTCCCCGGCCAACGCAGTAGCCACCAACTCATTCCTTCCATTACCCCCACACACATGCGGGCCAAAAAGTACCACGTGAGCCCAACACCCATCAACCCATTAGCTTCAAAACTCATTCATCCACTTGCAGATCCTGTTCACAACAACGTTACAGTATCCTCTGGGAAACTAGGAACCCGGATTCCTGCCCTAAAACAAGGAACACGGGGACCAAAGATTTCAGAAGTCCTTGGAGACGACGACTTCCTAACTTCTCCAGCACATTTTGATGGTGTCAAAGACCCCTAAAAAAGGCACCACACCATTATATTAAATTCTTCCAACCTCTCCCAAGCTCACATGTACAAGCTTGATTAATTTCCTCTTAGATTGTATTAGTTCTTATTAGCCTAAACGTGGGTATAATACTTTAATTAGTATTAATCCATAATTAACCATGTTTAGTGTGTTGATATATTATGATTTTGATGACTAACAAACTGGATTAGATGTTTGCCATATATACTTGTGTTGAGTTTTCTCGCAGGTTGGTTTTCAGCTTGGTTTCTCAGCTTGGTTTCAGAAGAAACCACACCTGTCTGCCAACATCGTGGTCTCAACTGCAAGTGGTCAAGTGGTCCCAATGGTCCATACAGCAATTAAGGCCAACTCCCAACTACTCCAACGGGCAGAGAAAATGGTCCAACACTGGAGAGAAGTCTTCAAACCTTGTCTCTCACCTCTCTTTGATCAATTATGTGAAGGGGACCATGTGGTCCACACTTATAGTCCCGGATTGCTAAAAATGGAATGTTTTCAAGTAATTGAGCTGCAAAGAGAGTGGACTTCCTGAAATGAACCCAACACCAGCTAGTGGATTGTGGAGTCAACTCTGAAGACTGATTTGTACCACATAGCCGTTGGATGAAGAACTGAAGAGTACTTTAGAGCTGTTGGATGAAGATCTTCCTACCTACCCCCACCAACTCAAGCACTATATAAGGAAGGCCATTGCTTATCTTTCTTCCTTAACCCAACCATTTGAAAACGTGCTATTGAGTTGATTATTGAGCTTATACCTGCTGTGTTCTTGCTGTTCTTGAGAGCTTTGAATTTGTGCTTAATCTTGTTCTCCAAGTTCTTACAAAGGGTAGAGTGTTTAGGCAAGACTAGTGTAGTATTGCTGGGTCCTCAAATTAGGGTTTTGATTTGAATAAAGGTTAGAGTTTAGCCTGGGAAAAACTTGTAAAGGTTAGAGCTTAGCCTGCAAAAGCTTGTGTGTGTAAAGGTTTGAGCTTAGCCTGTAAAAGCTTGGTTTCTATAATCGGTTAAGGCTGATCCCGCAAAAGCCTAAGATAGTGAGAGTTTCTAAAATCCTAAAGGAAGGGCCTTTAGGTAGTGGAGGTACCTGGTGAGGGGGAATCACTATAAATCACTGTGTCAACCTTTCTCAGTTCTGTTCTCTCTATCTTTTTGCATTTAACACTGATTAGTTCAGTGTATTTGTGGTTCGTAAAGAAACCACTTGGTTCCTCAGAAACCAAAGTGATTCCATAGAAATCAACTCAGAAACCAACCTCGATTGAAGGGTAGCCTGATTCACCCCCCCCCCCCCCCCCCCCCCCCCCCCCCCCCCCCCCCCCCCCCCCCCCCCCCCCCCCCCCACCCCCCCCAAGCCTATTTGGGCTATCAATTGGTAGCGGAGCCACGTCCTCAGTATAAAGGAGTAACATCCAGAGGCAAAGATCATGGCTTATGAGGGAAATAGCATCAACAAAGCACCCCACTTCGATGGTGCAAACTTTGATTACTGGAAGTTCAGGATGAAGATCTTCCTTGAAGGCAAAGATCTGGAGATGTGGAATATTTTTCAGCATCCTTATGCCAGACCACTGAGGGACATGCAGTTCTGGTCAGAAGAGGAGCTTAAAAAGGCTAAGCTTGATGCTCAAGCCAAGAATGTCCTTCTTTGTGGAATAAGTGAGAGTGAGTTTCAAAGAGTCAGATCTTGTGAAACTGCCTATGAGATCTGGAGGCTTCTATGTGTCACTCATGAATGCACAAACCAAGTGAAGGAGTTAAGGCTCAATCGTCTCATGAGGGACTATGAACTGTTTCAGATGGTTTCTGGTGAAACCATATAGGAGATGGATACTCGCTTCACAATTATGTGAAACAGCCTTGCAACTCTTGGGAAGGTTATCACACACAGAGAAAAGGTTGCAAAGGTACTTAGGTCTCTACCTAAGGAGTGGGAGCCCAAGGTTACTGCCATAGAAAAAGCTCAGAACTTGAACACTCTCACCTATGATGAGCTGATTGGCAAGCTTATAGTGCATGGTTCCAAGTTTGAAACCAAGGAACCAAAGAAGAAGGACCTGGCCTTAAAATCCCATGATTCTGGTGATGAAGACAGTGACTCTGATGTGGCACTTCTTTCCAAAAGGGTTGTAAGATATCTCAAGATGAAAAAGCAGCAAAAGAGTAGAAGTCTTAGAGGTGTGAAGATTGAAGAACCAAAGAAAGATCCTCTAATCTGTTTTGGCTGCAACCAACCTGGTCACAGTAAAGCTGAATGTCCACATCAGAAGAAGAACAGATATGACTCTTCAAAAACCAAAGGGAAGAGGGCTATGGTTGCTTGGGATGACTCGGATTCTGAAATAGAAGATGCTGTGAACCTTTGTCTGATGGCTCAAGAAGAATCTGAGGTATTTGATGCTCTTGACTTTACTTTTGATGAATTACAAGATGCTTTTGGTGAATTGCATGATAAGTATAAGCAAGTGCTTAAAAAGAATAGTGCATACAAGAAAAGAATTGAGATTCTTGAATATGATGCTGAAGCTCATAGAAATGCATATAAAAAGCTTAATCTTGCTCACACCGAAGCTCTGAAATCTTGTGAAACTTTGAAAGTTGATAAATTTGCTATCCAAAATGCTCATGATGAACTTAAAAAGAAAATTGCTTGCAACATTTCTACTTGTGAAAAATTACTGAAAGAAAACGATATGTTAAATAGGAGTGTTGAAGATCTAAAGTGTTCTCTTGAGAAATTCACTAAAGGTACAGATAGTTTAAATCTTCTGCTAGGACAACAAAGACATTCAATGCAGAAAGAAGGAATAGGTGCTACTCACATGGTTTTTAACAAACCAAGCTCTATAAACCATGTGGTTTTTCACAAACCAAGTCCACTGATGAAATTTGTTAAGGCTGGGTCTAGTCAACCATATAGACCAAGGATGAACATGCATATGCACTCACATCATTCTGAAGCACCACATATTACCTGTCATTTCTGTGGTAGAGTTGGTCATGGCATTAGGTCTTGTTGGTTCAAGAAACGCAACTGTCATGTAAAGTATGTGTGGGTTCCGAAAGGAACCAAGCCTAACCCTGAAGGACCCAAATCAGTTTGGGTACCTAAAACTTGATCATGCTGACAAGAAAATAGGGATGAGTGGATCTTGGACAGTGGTTGTTCAAGGCACATGACAGGGGACTCTTCCATGTTCTCATCTCTTACTGAAAAGGACCGAGGTAATGTAACTTTTGGTGATATGTCAAAAGGTAAAATTCTTGGTTTCGGTGATATTAATTCTTGTCCTGCTATTGAGCATGTCTTACTGGTTGATAACCTCAAATATAACTTGCTAAGCATCAGTCAATTATGTGATAAAGGGTACAAAATTATATTTCAAGCGTCCAGATGTTTGGTCACTAACAGAAACCAAGTGGTTTTTGTTGGAAAGCGAAAAGCTAACATATACTCTATCAACCTAAATGATGTGGCTAATCCTGATTTCAAGTGTCTAAGTGCTAGAACAGAAACCCCAACTCTATGGCATAGAAGGCTTGGTCATGCAAATTTGGAGCTAATTTCAAATCTGTCCAAGAAAGAGTTGGTGAGAGGACTGCCAATGCTCAAATATGAAAAAGAAACCACATATAGAGCATGTCAGCTGGGAAAACAGGTTAAAAGTTCCTTTAAACCTACACACACTATCTCTACATCTAGACCACTTGAATTATTGCATATTGACTTGTTTGGTCCCATGAGAACTATTAGCTTAGGTGGTAAAAGTTATGTTCTTGTGGTGGTTGATGACTATTCTAGGTACACATGGGTTGTATTTCTTGCTCAAAAGGATCATGCATGTTATGAATTTGGTACTCTTGTTAGGAAAGTACAAAATCAAAAAGGCTATAAAATTTCGAAAATTAGAAGTGATCATGGAGGTGAATTTGATAACCTTGTCTTTAAATACTTTTGTGAGAAAAGTGGTATTGAACACACCTTTTCGACTCCTAGAACGCCTCAATAAAATGGGGTAGTTGAAAGGAAGAATCGAACTTTGCAAGAAATGGCTAGAACTATGCTTAATAAGCATAAGTTACCTGCATATTTCTGGGCAGAGGGTGTAAACACAGCATGCTACATTCTAAATAGAGTATCCTTATGTCCTTTAATTGAAAAGACCCCTTATGAGATATGGTTTGATAAGAAACCAAGCATCAGTTACTTTCGTGTTTTTGGGTCTAAATGTTAAATACTTAATACTAAGGATAACCTTGATAAATTTGATGCTAAATCTAATGATGGTGTTTTTCTTGGGTATTCACTTACTAGTAAGTCATACAGAGTGTATAATAAAAGAACCTTGGTTGTAGAAGAAACCATGCATGTTGTATTTGATGAAATTGACCCTTGTGATGAAAGTGATGATATAGATACTGACATAGCATCTGATGAGCAACCACATATTGTCAATCGTGAGAATTGTGTGGATGAGGAGGATGAACCACATGCGCTGGCACCACCTACACCTTCTGTGTTAGAACCAAGAGTGGAACCAAACGTCCAACCATGCCTGGAACCAGTGATCCAACCAAGTGGTTCTGGTGAAGAACCAAATGTAGCAGAATAAGGATCAACTTCCTATGGAAACATCAGGGCACCCAGGGGAAATACAACTGATGTTATCCTTGGTGATCTAAATAAAGGAGTGACTACCAGATCCTCACTGCACAATATCAATTCGCATCTTGCATTCCTCTCTCAAATTGAACCCAAAAGTGCAAAAGAAGCCATTCTTGATGAGAATTGGATTATGGCAATGCAAGAAGAGCTGAACCAATTCAAAAGAAGCAAAGTTTGGGAGCTTGTGCCAAGACCAGTTGAACATCCAGTCATTGGTACCAAATGGGTCTTCAGAAATAAACTTGATGAATCAGGTGTTGTGGTAAGAAACAAAGCAAGGTTAGTTGCTTAAGGGTATAATCAAGAAGAAGGTATTGATTATGATGAGACCTTTGCTCCTGTTACTATATTAGAGTCCATTCGTATGCTACTTGCATTTGCATCATATAAATCCTTTAAGCTATATCAAATGGATGTTAAGAGTGCATTCTTAAATGGATATATTTTAGAAGAAGTATATGTTGAATAACCACCTGGTTTTGAAAGTCATGAACATCCAGAATATGTATTCAAGCATAAAAAGGCATTATATGGACTTAAGCAAGCACCTAGGGCTTGGTATGATAGGTTAAGCTCATACTTGGTTTCTAAAGTTTTTTCTAGAGGAAAAGTCGATTCAACATTGTTTGTTAAGTCTGACAAACGTGATGTCATCATTGAGAAATCTATGTTGATGATATTTTATTTGGTGCTACTAATGATCTACTTTGTAAGGAATTTGAAAGCCTCATACACAGTGAATTTGAGATGAGCATGATGGGTGAGCTCAATTTCTTTCTGGGCTTTCAAGTTAAGCAACTTGATGGGGGTTTCTTCATCAATCAAGCTAAGTACACTCGTAAGCTACTGAAGCGGTTTGGTTTGTCAAAAACCAAGCCTAGCCCCACTCCAATGAGTACATCCACCAAACTTGACAAGGATGAACATGGTAAGGATGTTGATATAAAATTGTACAGGGGTATGATAGGTAGTCTTCTATATCTCACAGCCACTAGACCTGATATAATGTTTAGTGTGTGCTTATGTGCAAGGTTTCAATCATGTCCAAAAGAATCACATCTTAAGGCAATTAAGCGCATATTAAAGTATCTTAAGGGAACATCCTCTCTTGGTTTATGGTATCCTAAAGTCAGCACTTTTGAGCTAACAAGTTATTCAGATGTAGATTTTGCAGGGTGCACATTAGATCGAAAAAGCACAAGTGGGACATGCCAATTACTTGGGCAGCTTCTTGTGTCTTGGTCAAGCAAGAAGCAAAATTTTGTTGCAACCTCAACCACTGAGGCTGAATATGTTGCAGCAGGAGCTTGTTGTGCACAAGTCCTATGGATGAAACAGACTTTAAGTGATTATGGACTAATATTTAATTATGTGCCAATCTATTATGACAGCTCTAGTGCTACTAATCTGACCAAGAATCCTGTACAACACTCTCGGACCAAGCACATTGAAGTGAGGCATCATTTTATCCGAGACCATGTGTTGAAGAAGGATGTGGCAATTGAATTCGTGAAGACTAAAAATCAGCTTGCTGATATCTTTACAAAGCCACTGAAAGAGGATCAATTCACCAAGATCAGACTTGAACTTGGAATGTGTAACTTACCTTGACTCTTATGCTTACTTGGTTTGATACTTGGTTTTATGCTTGGCTTTTTACTTGGTCTTATACTTGGTCTTTGAACAAACCATGCATCCTCTTATTATGTGCATACATGACCATATTAGTCTTATTGCATTCATTACATCTCAAACACACACTCTCACTATACATTCTGGCATATGAGGAAATCTTTTGAGGCATTATGATTATCAGTTGAAGCAAAAAGATGATAAAGAACAGTAAGGTTCATAGTGAAATCAAATATCCAGCAGATAGTGACTAAATGGACAATGGATTATCTTCAAAGCGGGAAAACTACATTCTGGGTGGTCCAGAAAATTTCAAACTCAGTGGATTCAAAATTCTGAGCGCCAAAATGGCATGGATGATGTGCAATTTGGTTTTTGAAAAACCAAGTAACCAGTGGCTATTACCCAACGGAAAAAGCATCTTCACATGAAGATAGAGGAAATCAGGTTAATCATGGAAAGTCAGACAGAAGATATTTTGTGGGGATAACAACCAGTATCTCTGTTTGGAAAAACAGGAAGGTCAAAGTAGTCTGTTTCTTCAAAAATGGGGGACCACCATGTCACGCCTGACAGTTTCTGAAAAGGAGAAGTCAGAATTCAATGCTCTTGGCCGTTACAAGCAATCCCGTGACACTCTCCGGTTTTTGAGCCACTTACCTTATCCCACTCACCATTATTCTAACAATAAAACACAACCTCTCTCCAATTATACAACCTCCTAACCGGTTACCCCCTATCTCTTTAAATACATACCTTTACCTTCTCAAACACTACTACCACTCTCACTCACTTACCCGAATATCCTCTTACCTTGCACAGCTGCTACCTTTCCTCTCTCAAACACCTAAACATGAAGACCTCTTCTAAGAAAGGTAACCTTAAAACAGTAAAAACAAAGAAAGCCCTCACTGAGAAAACATCAAAAACACGACCTCAAGGGAGAACCAAACTGGAAGCGGCCAAGGTCACTCACTCAAAGGCAGCCATGAGGAGTGAGCAAGAGAAAGAAAATCCATGTGCAGAGGCTGATGAATCAGAGAAGTTCAAGGAGGCTTGGGAAATGCAGAAAAGTCAGAAGGGGTCTGAAAAAGTTTGGCTTGATCGAGAGCCTTGGCCAACCATAGAGAAAAGCACTGCTCCTGAAGGGTCTTCTACACCCTCATGGCTCAAAACACCTTTCACTGGTAATACACCTCAACTTGACCTCCTATGTCCAGATCCTATTAGCTTTCGTGTTCCTACACCTGAGGATTGTGAGAAAACCATCCCACACACCACCATTGATAGACCTAGTGCTAGCACAACCACCATACTTATAGAGGATCCTCCTATGCTTACCCCTAGTGTGGTCACATCCATGATTGATACCTTTGTTAAGCATATAGTAATTCCACCTGGTCATGATCCCCAAATATTTCGTGAAAAGAAAAGAGAGGAATTTGGGGATATGATTTCAAATTTTGTCATCAAAGGCCATATTCCTACAGAAAGCCTCATCCGAACATCCTCTAAAGATGAAGAAGAAGCCTACTACAAAGCATTGCGTGAAGGAACTGAACTGCTAGATACAACTGAGAAGGCAAGTCGTGAAGTTGGTAATGAGACCAATTTGGTTTCTAATGTGGTTCCATCTGTGGTTCCACCCGTGGTTTCGGTTCAAACCACCTCAGAGCCTGTTGGTAAGCCACACACTGTGGATCTAAACATTACAAAACAAGAGAAGGATGATGATAATGTGATGTCTGATATACTCAAAGTAAGCAAGGAAGCTGTTGACTCTGTTCGTTCTTTCGAGCATGTGGCTTCTGAGAAACCAGAAGAATCTGTTGACAGTGATCAGGAGATACCAAAAACCAAGACCTCTCAGAAAAAGAAGCATACTGAAGTGTCTCCAAAGCCGACAAAATTTGTCACTCCGAATAAGAGCACTGGTATAGTCTTTCATGAACCAACTGACGCTGTGGTTTCCAAGAAACCAGCCCCAAAACCAATGACAAAGGCTAAAGGCAAAAGGAAGGTTGGAGAACCTGAACCTGAACTAGAACCAGAAGATGATGAAGAATCTAGAGATCACTCAAGCTCGAACAGTTCTAAGTCTGAGGATGCTGCATCAGAAGAGACTGAATTTTCTAAGAAGAGAAAAAGGGGAGATGATTCGGATGATGACTCCAACTTCAATGATGCAGAAGAGAGTGATGAAGAAGCTGATGAAGATGACTCAGCAAAGAATGACCGAGATGAAGATGAAGAGCATGATGATGAAGAAGATGAAGAGGAGGAAACCTCAGCTAAACCTCCAAAGAAGAAGGCAAAAGGTCCAGTCAAAGGCAAACCTTCAAAGAAGAGGAAGAAGAGAGAAGTGAACTTATCTGCCTTCTATGCACTACATACTGTGGTTATGGAGGATTTTGCTGACTTAGGGGTATCTGATATCTTGAAGAAAGTTCAACTTGGATATCTAGCCACTTTGAAGGCCAAAGCATATGAACCAATGGTCAAAGAATTCTTTAAGTATCTGAAATCGACCACAAATGTTGCTGGTGCCATTGCATCCATTACCACCCGTCTTAATGGGAAGACTGTTACCATTACTGCCAAGGACATCATTGCGATCCTTAAGCTGAAGCCCGGGAAACTTAAGGTGGTGTATGATAATGAGAAGCATCATAAGGGCACTCCTACGGATGTTGAGGGAAACAAGCTGCTCTTTGGTAGATCTTATCAGAGAGGGAAGTACAAGGATTTGATTCCAGTGCATCGTGTGTTGATGTACATGCTGACTCGTTTGGTTTTACCGAGACCACACCATAAAACCACGGTAATGCTCAGTGATCAGTGGACTTTGGCCTGCATTATCAAGAAGACACCCATCTGCTATGGAACTCTAATTCTTCATCATCTGGCCACCTGTAAGCTTCCATATTTTGGAGGTTTGATCACTCTCTTGGCTCGAAAATTCTCTTCGATTCCCACAGATGGTCCTGCACCTATCAGTCCTGTGATTATCAGCAGTCTCACTCTGTCCAAGATGTCTATTAAGCTTGATGCTGAAGGGAACTATTCTGTGACCAAGAAACCAAAAGGGAAGGCTATTCAGAATGATGATCTTCGTGCTCGAGTGGCTGCGGTTGAAAGTTTGCTAGATGATCTTAAGGATCAGATGACTGACTTTGAGGCTACTGTGATGGAGGCTTTGGATAAAATTGCTGCTTCTCATCCTGAGTCAGATACTGATGATGAGTAATGCCTCAACTGCTGATACCCCTAGGACATGCATTGCATTTTGTTTTCTTCATGGTTTATAGCATGGTTCCTATTATGGTTCTTATCATGGTTTTTATGATTGGTTCTTATATTGGTTTTTATATTTTGAACAATGTCTTTAATTCTGTTTCTGTTTTCAGCTCGAATATTTGGTATTTGGATATTATGTTTCTTCTCTTATAAGATGCCTGCTATTTCTACCCTTTGTCCTTATTATATTTTGTTGATGCCAAAAGGGGGAGAAAATTTTTGGTTGGTTGGTTGGTTGGAATCTGGAATCCAACTCTGTTAAGCATACATTATGGATGATTATTGTTGATTATTATTGCGCTACTCTGCTACTGTCAATGTATGCCAGATGATTGGTGCTATAAGCAGGGGGAGGTTTTTGGCTAAGTTGAAAAAGCCAATGGTGCTTTATCCACAAAAGTTTTTGTTATAGGGGAGTATTCAAGCAGGGGGAGTGTGCTTATATGAAGTGCTATTTTTACTAACCCCAGTTTTGCAGAGATCAACACAATGTTTGTCATCATCAAAAAGGGGGAGATTGTTAGCCTAAATATGGATCTAATACTTTAATTAGTATTAATCCATAATTAACCATGTTTAGTGTGTTGATATATTATGATTTTGATGACTAACAAACTGGATTAGATGTTTGCCATATATACTTGTGTTGAGTTTTCTCGCAGGTTGGTTTTCAGCTTGGTTTCTCAGTTTGGTTTCAGAAGAAACTACACCTGTCTGTCAACATCGTGGTCCCAACTGCAAGTGGTCAAGTGGTCCCAATAGTCCATACAGCAATTAAGGCCAACTCCCGACTACTCCAACGGGCAGAGAAAATGGTCCAACACTGGAGAGAAGTCTTCAACCCTTGTCTCTCACCTCTCTTTGATCAATTATATGAAGGGGACTATGTGGCCCACACTTATGGTCCCGGATTGCTAAAAATGGAATATTTTCAAGTAATTGAGCTGCAAAGAGAGTGGACTTCCTGAATTGAACCCAACACCAGCTAGTGGATTGTGGAGTCAACTCTGAAGACTGATTTGTACCACATAGCCGTTGGATGAAGAACTGAAGAGTACTTTAGAGCTGTTGGATGAAGATCTTCCTACCTACCCCCACCAACTCAAGCACTATATAAGGAAGGCCATTGCTTATCTTTCTTCCTTAACCCAACCATTTGAAAAGGTGCTATTGAGTTGATTATTGAGCTTATACCTGCTGTGTTCTTGCTGTTCTTGAGAGCTTTGAATTTGTGCTTAATCTTGTTCTCCAAGTTCTTACAAAGGGTAGAGTGTTTAGGCAAGACTAGTGTAGTATTGCTGGGTCCTCAAATCAGGGTTTTGATTTGAGTAAAGGTTAGAGTTTAGCTTGGGAAAAACTTGTAAAGGTTAGAGCTTAGCCTGCAAAAGCTTGTGTGTGTAAAGGTTTGAGCTTAGCCTGCAAAAGCTTGGTTTCTGTAATCGGTTAAGCCTGATCCCGCAAAAGCCTAAGATAGTGAGAGTTTCTAAAATCCTAAAGGAAGGGCCTTTAGGTAGTGGAGGTACCTGGTGAGGGGGAACCACTATAAATCACTGTGTCAACCTTTCTCAGTTCTGTTCTCTCTATCTTTTTGCATTTAACACTGATTAGTTCTGTGTATTTGTGGTTCGTAAAGAAACCACTTGGTTCCTCAGAAACCAAAGTGATTCTATAGAAACCAACTCAGAAACCAACCTCGATTGAAGAGTAGCCTGATTCACCCCCTCTTCCCCCCCCCCCCCCCCCCCCCCCCCCCCCCCCCCTCCCCTCTCAGGCCTATTTGGGCTAACAGTTCTCTCGAAGTGTATTCAAATTATAGTCGAATTTCTCTATCAATAAAATCCCTATTTTATTTACTACATCATGGCTATAGGTAGATTCTCATTGATTAGGAGCAACTTTAATTAGTGTCCAAACGGTATTAGAATGGAGGAGATGTATGTGTGAAGCAACAAATTGTAGCCATTAATTAATTATATATTTAAGCGAGCTTAATTATTTTGTGAGCCCGAGATGATTAACCAGGAGATGAGATTCCCATAAATCACCATATGCATGCCCAAATATATGTGGAAGAGGAATGATAGCGACACACCTTTTAAAACACACCCATACTCCTCTAGCCACCTAACACACATTTTCCAAGAATTTACTTGTTAATCGGTTATTCCTGTTAACATGAAATACTCTCTGTCTTTTAGTTCTTTTAACAAATCTTTTAGATTTTTTATTTTTTATTTTGGAAATCCAAAAGACATCCAAACAACTCTCTCTCTCTCTCTGTAACAAAACAAAACAAGAAAGAAAAGAGATTGGCACCTAAGTAAAACAAAACAAAACTGTATGAAATAAAAAAGATAGTGTAGAAGGAGTTGGAGCTAAATAGAAGAGATTTAATCCAAACAAACCAAAGATATTGGCCATTATCTTCTTGAGGTAAGTACTGAATATTTTTTATTTCTTGTACACTTATCTGTTAGGTCTTTTCTCAAGTATATTTGAAGTAAAAAAAGTAAATCAAGAAGTAAATCAAGGATGTACGTATACGTTACACTTTTTTTTTTTGTGTAATGGATTGACCATTACTTTGTGGAGAGAAAAAAACTGATTAGGGGATACTAATTAATTAATTAAGAATAAAAAAATTGATTAGAAGAAAATTAATTAAGAATAAAAAAATTAATAAAAAAGGTGTGTGCTAGGTGGCTACAGTGGTATGGATGTCACGTATTATCAATTATTCATTTTAATGTTATTGTTCCATATATTGTTTATCACGTAACAGATAAATTCTTGGGAAGTGTGTATGTTAGGTGGCTAAAAGAATATGGGTGTGTTGAAAAGGGTGTGTTAGAGGGTGTGTTGCTAACATTCCTCATATGTGGAAACATATATAGGATCAACGTCTTCTTTCCTACCCATGTCGCCCTCCTTCCTTCTCTCTCGACCCATGTCCCCAGGATTACCAGGCACATCCCCAACTTACCTACCTACGACGAGATTTCCAACCATATACTACCCAAATCCACAACCCCCACCACCAAATATCCACACTATCATCCAACCAAACAATCGCCCAGCCTCCCTTTATCCAAAGAGCCAACACACCAACCAACCACAATCCCAATCCCTACCCCCCAATCCTATACCTACCCACTTCTCTAAATGGAATCGCAGAACCGTCCAAACCGCCATAGACAATAATCAGGTCGTAAGTATCTACGTGGCGAATCTGCCCAAACGATGGTTACCAACAGGCATTCACCTTGTTATGTCAAAATATGGAGACGTTATGGACGTGTTCGTTCCATCGAAGCCAAACAGGGCGGGAAAGCATTTCGGTTTCGTATGATTCAAAAATAACATGCATATTCAAAACCTGGTCCAACACATCAACTCGATGGAAGTGGACGGTGAGAAACTGATGGCTAACTTAGCCAAAAATCGTTATTTGACCCCTAGACAACGGAATGATGATCACGCAAACAGGTTGAACCTGAATCCTCCAGCTGCAAGGGGGCAACAGTCGGGCTATAGGTCCTTTGCTGATGTCGTCCGACCGGCGAGAGAAGACCCTAAGGGAAGTAACACAGAAGGAGACATATTAACCTTCATTCCAAAGGACGGTATGCTTGCTTGGCTACAACGAAGTATGTTCGTCGTACTGAAAAATCCAATGGAACTTTGTGCAGTATCTGAACTGGTCCCTAGCCCAGAGAGGGGGGTAAGCAAAGTTATACCCCTGGGTGGTGTCGCTTTTCTCATCGTTTTCGAAACGGCTGAGTGTATGCAGAAATTGGCTAACGATAAAGATGCAGAGGCGCTGCAGGTCTTTCATATTCTTAGACCATGGAAAGAAGGGGATGTTGCCCATAACCGGTTATGTTGGATCCTAATTAAAGGTGTGCCCCCAAACGCCTGGTCAAAAGAATTCTTTCAGTTTATTGTATCAAGCTTTGGTTCAATGGTCGATTGGAGCCCTAAGACACGGTCACAAACAAGGATGGATGTTGCCGAAATACTCATCCTAACCGATAAGGTTTCCTTCATCAACAAAGTCCTACGTGTTAAATACGGGAATATCAGTTACAAAATCGGGATGTCTGAGTCTCAATACGAGCCTTTCGACTGGGTCTGGTCAGAAAGCGGCGGCGGGTCTCCGGCGGCTAAGGCTGGTATGGTCGGTAAGGCCATCCACCATGATGTGCACCGGAACATATCCCCCGACAACATCCACGTTGACCTCCCAAGCCCCAATACACACACCCAAAACCATCACCACTCCTCAAGCAACTTAGCACGCCAACCACGTGAGCAGTCACCAATTTCCGAAGACCCTTTCAAATTACTTCCAATTATCGAGAAGTATATTCCAAATACAAAGCCCACACAACTATCACAAGCTTCACTTTCCCCTAAACACATTCCACCATCAGAACTCTCTCCTGCCACGTCACAAGACACCTTAAACTCAAATACAAACACAATTCCCAGCCCCCCTAACCCAATTGTTTCGGGCCTAAGATTACCACAAAAGACCCTCTCCCCTCTGAGCCCAAAAGCTTGCCCAAGAGAGAATCGTAGGCCCAATTCAAATAGCCCACAAGCCTTACCCCTGGTCCCATACCCAAACACCCCATCTATTTTTAATTCCCCTGTGCGAAGCCCTTTTCCTATCCTGCTTGATGATTTAGCATCATCTAGCAATTGATTGATTAACAACTCCTTATCCTCATGAAGTGGCTCTTGGTCCCCTTCCATAAGCACAAATAACTGCCATTCATTCAACATGGCTGTAGAAAGGAAAGTGATTGAGGTCCGGCAAAGGAAGAACGTGGGATGAAACAATAAGACCAAGTATTTGACAAAGATTGGAAGCGCCGTTTCAACGCCTGAGAGCCATCAGTTGGAGTCGGATTCTTGGATTCAGAGGATGAATCAACGAGCAGGGAAGTCCATAGAAAGAGAAGCTCTAGTCCCTGTTTCCTTCAGTGCTCTTGAAGCTCAGGAAACAATCAATATCGAAGACGCCATCGGGTGGGACAGGTCTGATTGCAGAGCCGAGACGGATCAACTAGTTGAATCAATGATCGTTAAGGAAGCTTTTGAGTGGGCGAAATCTCGGGCCGAAGACTGAATTCTGCTGCCTCTCTTGCTGATACCGTGCATCATTATCTTCTTATGATTAACGTATTGTCATGGAATGTCAGAGGAACTAGCTCAGTTAGCAAGCAAACCCAGGTTCGCAACCTTGTTCAGAGATTGAATGTTAATGTTGCATTCTTATGTGAAACCAAATGCCCCAAGATGAATATCGAGCTAAGCCATAAGCTGTGGGGGCCTGGTAATATTGATTACCTGGCTGTTGATTCAAATGGAAGAGCGGGGGGATTGTTACTCATATGGGATACTTTAGTTTTTCAAATAGAGAAGGTCCTTTCAGATCGTTGCTGGATTATAGTGGAAGGGATTCTGTCCAGTAATAAATGCAGGGGTACAATCTGCGAAATTTACGGGAGTACTTGTTTGGAGGATGGAGTTGTTATGTTTGAGACCCTTGCTGCACTGAAGAGGGATTTTCTGTCCCCATGGCTGGTCCTTGGAGATTTCAACGAGACATTAACCGCCTCGGATCGAAAAAGTGGCCGGTTATACAATAGAGGCGCTGCATCTTTCAAGAGTTTTATCCAAAACCTGAATCTGATTGAATTTGATCTAACGGATAGATTATATACATGGGGAAATCAATACTCTGCTAGCAGGATCGATCGAGTGTTTGCAGAAGGCGAATGGTGTATATGGTTCCCACATCTCCATCTCACGACCGGGAGCAAGCAACGATCAGATCATTGCCCATTGCTCCTCTCACAGGATAAATTGTCATGGGGGAAGAAACCTTTCAAATTTCTTACTGCCTGGTGGGAGCATCCCAAGTTTATGGAGACTATCACTCATATGTGGTCAAAAGCTTCCTATGAGTACCCCGGGAACTTCAAACTCTTAAAAAAGCTGAGTTTCCTGAGGAAATCACTGTCCCGGTGGAACAGAGACATCTTCGGTAACATAAAGCTGAGATTAGAAGACATTCAACGGGATCTTGATGAGTTGGATAAGATTTCAGAACTCAGATCATTATCTGAAGCAGAGTATGGCCAGTTTTGCGATTTAAAAGCTGAATTTGAGGTTAAAACCAAACAAAACGAAGCTTTATGGAGGCAGAAAGCTCGAATTAATTGGTGTAGGCTCGGAGATCGTAACACGAGGTTCTTTCATCTATCTGCATCAATTAGGGGGAGAAAAAAATAGAATTAATCTCACTAACGTAGATGGAAGATCGATCTCTGCACCAGAGGAGCTGAAGACAGAATGTAGGAGCTATTTTGCTCGGTTGTACAGTGGAAGGTCCGAGGCAAGACCATCTATCAGAGGCCTCCAGTTCAGGCGGCTATGCCCGGACTCTGCGGCTGAACTTGAAAAATCTTTCACATTGGAGGAATTGAATGCAGCGGTATGGAGTTGTGATAGCTCAAAAGCGCCCGGTCCCGATGGATTCAACTTTTCATTCTACAAAAAGTGCTGGAATCTACTTAAAGATGATCTCTTTGATATGCTGCTTCAGTTTTCAAAAAGTGCCAGACTTCCAAAAGGAGCTAATACGGCCTTTATCACTTTAATTGCAAAGAAATCAGGGACTGATTCACTAGACGAGTTTCGGCCCATCACTCTCGTAAATGGGTTGTATAAGATTGTTTCTAAAATCTTGTCTTTGAGATTGAAACAGGTCATGAACGAAGTGATTGGGATGCAACAAACAGCCTTCATCGAAGGAAGAAGTATCATGGATGGAGCTTTCCTCGCTAATGAAGCTGTGCACGACCTTAAGAGAAGCAAGAAGGAAACTGTGCTATGGAAGATCGATTTTAAAAAACCATACGACTCAGCCGATTGGAGGTATCTTTTGGAGGTTATGGCTGCCATGGGATTTGGGGAAAGATGGAGGTCATGGATTTTCGAATGCATATCATCATCAATTGTAGATGTCCTAGTTAACGGTGTGCCAACGGAGGAATTCTATACAGGGAGGGGCCTGAAACAGGGAGATCCCCTATCGCCGTTCCTTTTTAACATAGCCGCAGAAGGACTTCCGAGTATTCTGTCCAAGGCTCGTGAGTTGCAGTTGGTTAGTGAAGTTCGAGTGCAACATATCCCCATCACAATTCTGCAGTACGCCGATGACACTATATTATTTTCTCCTCCCGACTCACAATCACTCCTCAATCTTAAGAGATGTCTGCGAATTTTTAAAGTCCTATCAGGTTTGAGCATCAACTTTTTCAAGAGTAGTGTGATAGGTGTGTGTATAAAACAATCGGAAGTAGCTCGCGTTGCAGGTATGCTTCACAGCCGAGCTGAGAACCTTCCTCTCAAGTACCTCGGCTTCCCTTTAGGCGCCAATATGAGGAAGAGGGAAGCTTGGAAACCTGTCTTGGATAAATTCTCCAACAAATTAAAGGCATGGAAGGGTAAGCATTTATCAATTGGCAGAAGGGTGACCTTAATCAAATCAGTTCTTAGCGGATTGCCTGTCTACTATATGTCCATGTTTAAACTACCATGTGCTGTGGCGAAAAGGATCATTCGTATCCAGAGGAACTTCTTCTGGGGAGGTGGAGAAGAAAGTCGAAAGGCCTGCTTTGTAGCTTGGAACCAAATAGCAAAACCAAAGGAAATTGGAGGTATGGGAATTCTTGATCTAGCTATCACAAACCAATGCTTGTTGTTTAAATGGGTTTGGAATTTCACCAAAGCTGACGGGAAAGAGTGGAAGACATTGATAAAAAACAAATGCGAGGAATCGCCTTCCTTCCTTTGTCCTCGTTTCAACATGTCCAAAGCATCCGTGACTTGGCGCAACATGGTTCAATCTGGCTATACTGATGGTCAATCAGGCTGTGCGCTAATGGAGGGATCCAAAATTCAAATTGGAAGTGGTCCTATTTTGGTATGATAATTGGTCTGGCAGAGGGGCCCTCAAAGACATCTACCCACGTCTCTTTTCGCTATCTACATGTGCATCTTGGACTGTGGCAGAGTGCTTGGAGCAGGTTGGGGATCAGCAGGTATGGCTCTCTTCCTAGAGGAGATGCCTAAGGGAATGGGAGCTGGCAGATGTTGAACATATTAAATCAATACTGGTGTCGGTTCCTTTGCAGCCTTCGAAGCTGGATTGCTATGTGTGGAACGATGACAACAAAGGTGTGTACACGGTGAGGAATGGCAGGGACTTTATCTACAGAAATCTGCAGCTTCGTAGATCAAAACCTTACCCTTGGATGGCGCTTTCCCCTTTCAAAGTAGAGTGCTGGATATGGCTCGCCATTAACAACGGAATCCAAACAAAAGACAACCTCAGGATCAGAGGTATCATCTCCTTAGCTGAATCATTATGTCCTATGTGCGAATCCCATCTGGAATCGAGTGACCACCTGCTGATTTCCTGCCCTGTGGTGTGGAAAATATGGTCTAAATTATGCCGTTGGTGGGGAGTGCTGTGGGTTCAAGCGGCTTCCCTTGAGGACTTCCTACTGCAATGGTCTTTTGTATCTCCATATACCCCTAGTAGGTCATCGTGGGTTCTCATTGGCTATACGGCTTTGTGGAACATATGGCTTGAGAGGAACCGAAGGGTATTCGAACATACCCCTGCAGACTGCGATAGAATTGTTGATATCATCCTGGTTCACGCCACAGGTTGGATGAAGGCCCTACATGCTGATTTTCCCTTTAGTACGTCCTGCGTGTTGGCGAATGCTGCTACGGTGATCAACTGGAAAGGAATACGACGTTATTTCAACAAACTAGCACAAACTAGCATGCTAGAAGGCTGTAGCAGAGCAGTCTTGCTTTTACGATTCGTATCTAACGTGTTTTAGGCTGGCATCTTAGCCAACCTTGTAGCTGATCTGGGTCATGTTCTCTAGTTCACTGACACTTTTTAGTGGACCTGGGCTCTTGTTTTTTTTTTGGATCTTTTGAATATGTAACCATACTCTAAAGTATCAATAAACACATCGTTTGCATCAAAAAATGTGGAAACATATACATTTAACCATGATGCTCAACTGCAGCATGTAGCCCGACACTTCAACTATATACCAAAAAAATGCATCATGTTAATCTTTCCACACGCATGAGTTGGCATTCCAGTTAGTCATATGTCTTCTTCTTCCTCTTTTTTTTTTTTTTTTTAATCTGCAGTTGAATGTGTACGAAGTTGCTACTCTTGTATGCTATCCAGACTCACCCTCCACCCTCTCAACTCTTTGCCAACAAATGAGAGTTCCAGAAAAGAATCCAAGTCAAAGATTTCATTGCATTTGTTATAATTCTTTTAGGAGGATGTGTAGTTTGCGATATGAATAATTTATTAAATCATTCGAATCCATCTATATGTATGAAGATTTTTCGGATTTGAAGCCAAATATATTCACATTAGCGGGTTTCCTGGATCCATATTCGATTTGTACCCCCAGTTAATTATAAGAGGTTTTGTACCCTTTTCGGGAAACAAGTTAGGAATAACACAGAGGAAAAAATATGCGCTTATTTTGAAGTCATTGATTGGCGACTTCTTGTTTTTCAGAAAGTCAATATTTCGTTCCTAGTACCAATGTGGTACTTGTATGCTAAACTGAAGGTCTCGTATGAATTAGGAGGTTTTTCCTTTTAAAAAAATTGTGAATAATTTGTCACCCTCATGTCCATCCCCTGGCTAAAATATTCATATGGCTGGTTAATCTTTCCAAACGCAACGAGTATATACAGTCATATTACCTTTTCTTTTCAATCTCGAGTTTGAAATAAGTCCTAACAACTTAAACCCTTTAACTTCACATAATATGATGCAAAAGCATAGGCAAGCTCAACTAAAGGTGTTTAAAAAAATGTTCAAGCTTGAGACTAAGGTCGAGCTTTACTAAAGTTTGGTTTTTCAATTTTTAGACATTATCAAGCTTAAACATTGATTTTCTCAAAAAAACAAAAACAGAAAATCATTGATATTGGAAAATTTGTGTGGGTTCAGGTAGTATTCAAGTCTAACATCGACTGAAAAAAAAAAAAAAAGAAGAATACAAAAGAAGAAGAAGTTGCAACCTACTACTAATTTAATTTTGAAACAAATCAAATGCGAGCGGATCCAGGATGACAACTAATTATGTGACTATATTTGGTTCTGAATCCAAAAAATACCAAAACCATGTGTCTATCTAGACTCTAGTTTATGTTACGAATATATATTAGCCATCCAGGCTTGACCCGGGGAGGGATGGCAATGGCATTCCTTGGATTACCCTGTGCTATATATGAAAAATAATAATGCTCTCATATAGATGATCATCTGGAAACATGTGCCATCTTAAAAGAAATAACATATCCATGGAATGAGTTGGCGTCCATCACGTGCGATCATCAATATTATGCTAAATTGACTAGATTTTTGCTATAAACCCCCCTCCCCTCCATCCATATTAAACTCATTCTCTACATCTAAAATAGTTTCAGTACGTACCATATCCTTTTAAGACCAGAATATTGATATAGAATATCATGAAGTTGCTCTCTGTGCTGGTCTTGCTTTCCACACTCACCCTCCACTCCTCCCTCAAACTAACAACAGCAGTAGCTTCCTCCTCCTCCTGTCACAAGGATGATGAAGCAGGCCTCCTTGCATTCAAGTCCGGCATACCCCATGAAGACCAGGCCGGCATGCTTAGCTCATGGAAGCCGGGTACCAATTGCTGTAAGTGGGATGGTGTTAGCTGCGACGTGTGCGGTGAGATATCTTGCGTGGACACCGGCCGGGTTACAATGATATACTTAACCTTCTCAAGTAACTCGTCGGCCGGTACAATCTCGCCATCCCTTGTAAAGCTCCAATTTTTGACTTCTCTTTCAATTGAAAACTTTAGAATCATCACAGGTAAGTTCCCTGGTTTCTTATCCAAATTACCGCAACTCACAACCCTTTACCTGAAACATTGCCAGCTTTCTGGTCCATTACCCACCACCAGCCTAGGCAAGTTCAAACAATTACAAAAGTTGAGCTTGGAAGACAACAATTTCACGGGGCCAATCCCAAGTTCTATATCCAAGATGACATGGTTGAATTATCTTTGTCTCGACCGGAATTCGCTCACAGGCAGCATACCACTTGCACTTAGCAATCTAACCGACCTACGCTACCTTAGTCTACGAGATAACCAACTTTCTGGCCACATACCTGACTTTTTTTCTTCCTTCTTTAACCTAGATTATGTCCTCCTCTCTGGCAACAAACTTGAAGGACCCATACCACCCTCATTGTCATCACAAATGAAGGACATGTATTTGCTTAGCCTAAGCCGTAATGCACTGACAGGCAGAATCCCGGATATTATAGGTAAAGCTTGGGAGTTGAAATACCTTGATCTTTCATGGAACAACTTCACAGGTCCTGTGCCACAGAGTTTTCAGAATCTTGGACTAGATTTCCTTGACCTCTCCCATAATTTTCTTGAAGATCCGGTCCCCAATAAGCTTTGGGTGTCGGATTCACTAGATTTGTCTTACAATAACTTCCACCTCAAGCAAATACCAAGCTGGGTTCGTCCCACCCTCAGGTCTCTCAGCCTGGCAAATTGTGGGATAACCATCAACCTAGATGACTGGAAATTAGGTGCCGAGGATACAATTCTGTATCAACACCTTGACCTGTCGAACAATGACATAACAGGAAGTCCAGCGAGTTTCCTGAACAAGACAGAGATGCTGATGACTTTTCGGATTTCAGGAAATAAGCTGAAGTTTGGTCTGGAGACACTCAAAATTCCCAGTACTCTAACAGACCTTGATTTGTCGAGGAACTCGATTTTTGGAAAGGTTCCCAAGGCAATTTCCGGGCTGCGGAGCTTGAATGTGAGCTATAATCATCTCTGTGGGCAACTTCCTGCTCCGGCATCAAAATTTCCTGCAAATGCCTTCCTAGGAAATGACTGCCTGTGTGGTCCTCCGCTAACTCCCTGTAAGGCAGCGTAGTCTCGGCAGGTAATGATTAAAGGAGAAGAAATGCGATGCGTAAGTGGGTATTGACTGAGAAATGTGCCTTTTGTATTTTCAAATTCTGAAGTGAAAGATGGAGAAATAAAAGTGTTTCCTTTATTAATTAGACATAATATTTGTTTTCTTTCATGGTGGGCACGTTTTGGCCTCTTCTACTTAAAACCAGTAGGGTCACTCGACGGTGGACCAAATAAATTCATACTATTTGTTTGCGAACAATTTTTATAGGAAATGGAAATGCTTCATCATCCAAATTTTTCTTGAAAAAGTTTGTGGGATTTTTCTTCTTCTTTTAGGAAATTCTGTGACTCGAGTATTGTACCACCTAACATGCCTACTAATAGAAAATGGAAGAGAAATCTTTCGTTGGCTCAATCCCTTTTCCTTGAACTATAATAATATGCGGGTCAAGAACCTATACAGGCTATCAAAATACATGCGGATAGAAATTGATATTACGCGTTAACAGTTCCAAAATGAAAAATGAATCTTCTATTTCCTGAAGTCAAATCTAATGAACATGAAAGATATTTCATTATGTTCATTATGTGCAGGGAGCACAGAGATTCACCAACAGAAGACTGAACGAAGATGAATTCCAGCCCAGTCTCATCCCATTCCACATTGTCTTGGATCCATTCCAACACTGCCTGCGCGATGCATTCAACCACCAGATTCATAAAATGAGCTTGTTTAGCAAATTGCAGGCCCCCTAAAAGCAAAAGCAAATCAGCCTTTGGATGGCAATGCTCCTCTGTAGAGACAAAACCCAGCAACCAATTTTTTTTTTCATCTTTCTCTCTAAGTTCTTCTACTTCTCCACCTTTCATTTGGCCGTTTTCACGAACAGGTGGTGGACATGAGCCACCTTGTTCCAGCTATCCCAGTGGCCATGGTTCCAAGCCACAACTCAGCCCCTTCTTCCTCTAGAGGGGCGGCAGAAGATCCAGATAAGTTATTACAGGAGAAAGAGCAACTTGTTATGACAAAGCAAAGGATGGCGCGTTCTAGAGAAAGAGACCGAAGTAGAGAATGCTCTCGCTCTCGGCCGCGTGGAACCACCCTTACACACTCATCAGAACCAAAACACAAACATACAACCACTGGTGCTTCACGAGACCCATCCTGGGGCCTTGATACTGAGATGGGAGCCCCCGCTGATGAGGACCCAGCTACCACCAAAGTGAAGTTTAATGAAGGAACGGTGGAAACAGAGATACAACCACCAGAAAGCAACATGGCTGAGCCCTCTATGAGTTACTTGGAAAAGCTTACCAGGGGAATGAAGGCTCCTCTTGGTGAGGAACAATGGGACGATGATGATGAAGCTAAATTTGAGGAGGGGGACATAGTGGATACGAGGAGCCAGGGGGTATGGTCGTGGAGCTATCTGAAACCTTTAAGGCCAGACTTGAGAAGCCCTGGCGACTGGCAGTTGTGGTGAAGTTACTTGGCCGACCAATTAGCTACCGAGTACTCAAGGATAAAATTGAAACCATATGGAACCCATCAGGTGCCTACAAGATCGTGGATCTGGCAAATAACTTCTTCATAGTCAGATTCAAGAAGGAGGTGGATTTCCATCGTGCCCTGTTCGGTGGCCCATAGACGATATTCAACCATGTGCTATGTGTGCAGCCATGGACCCCGAATTTTCGAGCTATCAAAGGCACGATTGACACTGCTGTTGTGTGGGTACAATTCCCTGATATCCCTCCTAACTGGTATCATTCAAGAATCCTTAAAACTTTGGGTGATTTGGTAGGGCGCACAGTTAAAGTAGATATCCACACTTCCACTTCCTCTAGGGGCAAATTTGCAAAGATTGCAGTAGCGGTGGATTTAACTAAGCCGGTGAAAGGTCGAATCAAGTTGGAAGGGGAAATCATTCGGGTTGTCTATGAAGGTTTGTCTGAAGTTTGCTTTACGTGTGGGCGAATCGGACATAATCCTACGTCTTGCCCTTCCCTGAGAAAACAGGAAGCTCCGACAACCAACGAAGGGATGCAGGGAGAGTCCATGACGGGAAACAGTGGTACTCAGGCACCGGTTAATCCGGCCAAAGACCTAGATGAGGACAAGGAATGGGGCGAGTGGACCACAGTCAACAGTAGGGCGCGTAGAGGACGACGGAAGCCGGCTGACAGACCAGATTCCACCAACACACACGGACCCATGCAGCGGTTGGGGGGAAAATTTGGGGCAGTGGCGGGAAATTGTGAAGATTTCCCACATATGTCTGCCGAGGGAGACGGGAATGCTGATCCAACACGACCATCCTCATCCAAACCTAATCAGCTACCACAGAGACTCCCTCTACCTAAATACACTGAGCCCACTAATAAGCCCAAAAATGGTAACCCACGCATCCCACTTAAGAATATATCTAACAAAAGACCCACCCATAGCCAACCTAAAGTAACCCAAAAGCCCAGAACAGGAGAACCCGGCTCAGACACAACAAACGACACTCCCATAACATCCCAGACTCCAAAAGATCAACACAAAGCGTCCTCTACCCCCAAACACACCGTTACTGCCCTGTCTGAATCAGACCATCAATTGGTCGTGGTTCCAGAAACCTCAAGACGTCATCATACTCCCATCTCACAATCCACAAACCAACTTCCTAGTATTAATATCAGTAAACCAGGCCTTCCGGCTTCAGCACACCATGTGGTGGATCAGCCTCGGGACTTATCCTTGTGCAAGCCCCCAGCCCCGCATGATGAGGAAGTAGAAGGCAGCTTGATGGAGGGAATGGAGGAGGAACCCCCCGATACCCCAGCATATGCCAAAGGACTGATAACACAGGATAGAAAGAGGAGCAAGCTCAACTCTTCCGCAAGCAAAGTTAGAGAGGCTGACGCCTCCACAATATCATGAAGGCGACACCCAGTCTCCAGGTTTCTCCCAAAAATTCTAAATTTTATGATTAATGTACTAGCATGGAACTGCCAGGGGGCAGCTAAAAATGAATTTACTCCAGCTTGTAAAGAACTTTGTGTGGAAAACAGAGTGGATATTGTAATTATTGTAGAGTCTAGAATCAGTGGGGTTAAAGTACTAAGGAAAGTCAGAGCACTTGGATACTCAAACTCGCATAGAGTGGATGCGAGGGGCTTCGCTGGTGGAATATGGATTCTGTGGAGGGAAGACAGAATGAAGGTGACAGTTGAGGCAAGCCATACTCAGTTTATTCACTGTCGAGTTGAAGTCGACGGAGTGGCGCTGTTCTTAACTGCTGTCTATAGAGCACCGCGGGAAAAATGGAGAGGCTTCTTATGGTAGAATATTGAAGCATTGGCGAACAACATCACAGGGTCCTGGTTTTTAATTGGGGACTTTAATGCTATTTTGGATGGCTTAGAGAGACAAGATAACAGAGGTCGGAATGGAGCAGCGAATAAGGGTTTCATGGATTGCATGTTTAGGGCTCAGCTACATGACATGGGATTTGAAGGTTCCAAGTTCACATGGCAGAGTGGTGGCAAATACGCTAGACTGGATAGAGCAATTTGCAATGGGGAGGGCTTGACCTTATACCCTAATGAATCATTGAAACACCTTACCAGAATTTGCTCTGATCACAATCCTATCCTGCTCAAACTTGGGGGGAATTGGAATGGTGGCCGAACCCAGAAACCTTTTAAATTCCTTGCAGCCTGGCTGCTGCATGAGGAATTCGATGAGTTTATCAAGAAAGAATGGAAGGGGGGAATGAAACTACTAGATGCTTTGCGAAACTGCGTTCAAAAACTCCAAGATTGGAACTGCAAGGTATTTGGTAATATTCATGTTCGAAAAAGTAATTTGATGGCCAAAATTGGAGGGATCCAAATAGCACTAGAAAAGCGCCCATCGACATTCCTTTCCAACCTGGAATTAGAGCTTAGACTGGAACTTGATAGCGTGTTGATACAACAAGAACTGCTTTGGGCACAGAAAGCCAGACGCAAGTTGATTTAGGCGGGCGACAAAAACACCTCATACTTCCACGCAACTGCTGTGGGGCGCAAACGGCGCAACACCATTAAAGAGTTGAAGGACAGTAGTGGTACTTGGCAAATTGACTCCCAAATTTTGAAAACAAATGCTACTAGCTACTTTATTCAACTATTTACGGAGGAGGAAAGCAGCGGTCCAGCTCGTCTTCCCCGGGGTCACTTCCCCCGTATCTCTCAGGAAAGGTGGAACATTTGTGTGGAGCCTATCCTACCTAAGGAGGTCAAAAAATGTGTATTTCAGATGGAGGCGATGAAGGCGCCAGGACTTGATGGAGTGAATGCACTATTTTATCATTCGCAATGGGGAAAGATAGAAGACTGTTGTGTGAAATTTGTAAAGGAGATAATGGAGTATGGTCAATGGGACAGCAGCATTAATCAAACACTAATTTGCTTAATACCAAAGATTGCCAAGCCGGAGAACATTACACAATTCCGTCCAATTGGACTATGTAATGTAAACTACAAAATTGTGTCAAAGGTGATCGTGAACCGACTAAAGCTATACCTTACAGAGCTTGTAGCCCCTTTTCAATCCAGCTTCGTCCCAGGAAGACAAATTGTAGATAATATCGTCATTGTCCAAGAAGTTATTCACACCATGAGAAGGAAACAAGGGGAGAGTGGATTTATGGCAATTAAAGTGGACCTGGAGAAGGCGTATGATAGGCTTCGGTGGGCTTTTATTGCTGAAACCTTGGAGGATGCAGGGGTGCCGGATAAGCTGAGATATGTCATCATGAAATGTATTACCACTTCATCCCTTCGAGTGGTTTGGAATAATGAGGTCAGGGACAGTTTCACACCATCTCGTGGGATTCGACAGGGTGACCCACTATCTCCGTATATATTTGTTTTGTGCATGGAAAGACTAGGTCACTTGATCCAATCCAGGGTTCGTGATGGCATCTGGCAGCCCATTCAGCTAAGTCAAAGAGGCCCAAAACTGTCACATCTATTTTTTGCAGATGACCTGGTGTAATTTGCACAAACATCCTTGGACCAGGTGAGAGTCATCAGTGAATGCTTAAACATTTTTTGTGATGCCTCAGGTCAGCGAGTCAGTAAGCAGAAAACAAGGGTGTGTGTTTCCAAGAATATTCCACGCCGCGAAGCTAGAAGCTTGAGTAGAGCATTTGGTTTTAAACTCATAAATGACTTGGAAAGATACTTGGGGGTACCCTTAATTCATAAGAGGGTGACCAAGAACACTTACAAGTATCTCATCGAAAGGCTGAATAGAAGCTTTCCGGATGAAGAGCGAACCAACTATCATTAGCTGGGAGGGTGATATTGGCCAAGTCTGTTATTTCTGCGTTGCCCATATACACCATGCAAACTGTGAAATTGCCCAGATCGGTATGTGACAAACTCGATGGCATTGTGAGGAAGTTCATATGGGGTGGAGATGGACAGCAACAAAAGGTCCACCTAGTGAACTGGGAAACTATCTGTAAGCCAAAACAGCACGGAGGGCTTGGCATTAGGAAGATGCGTGCAACTAACGACGCATTGCTCACAAAGATGGCTTGGAGAATGGTTAGTGAACCGTGGTCTCTGTGGGCCCAAATTTTATGGGCCAAGTATCTGAAAACAGATGAGCTAATTCCTGCACGGGTGGAACCTAGGAATGGATCCACGTTATGGAGAGCCATTTGCTCTATTTGGCCGGACTTTATATATTCATTGGGATGGTCAGTGGCAAATGGGCGTTCTGTTCGTTTCTGGCAAGATGTTTGGATCGACACAGATTGCAGAATGGCTGAGAATACCATTCGGGAAGTCCCACGCCATCTACTGAGGTCGACTGTGGCAGAAATGGCGACTGCTAGTAGGGAATGGCGTTGGGACTGTATTGTCCCGTACCTACCTAAAGACGTTTGGAGGAAACTCTGGGCCATACTACCTCCGAGAGACAGGAGAGCGAATAACAAAATTGAATGGATGCGAACTGACAAGGGCATCTTCACTGTGCAATCAGCTTATGGCGCAAAGGAGGAGCAGAACTAGGGGAGGGAGGAAAAGTTATGGACAAATGTGTGGACGTGGAAAGGACCTCACCGAGTTGCAGCCTTCATTTGGCTCCTTTGTCAGAACAAGTTACTCACAAATTAGAATCGAGTTAGTAGACACCTAACACCGGACAACCTGTGTCCTAGATGTGGAGCCGGCGAGGAATCAGCCCTACACATGGCAAGGGACTGTCCTTTCGCACGAGATATTTGGATGGAGATACTTCCTGTTGAGAAGCGCCTTGCGTTCTTCACTGGCGAGGACCTTCAAGTATGGATTGACACGAACTTAACTGAACTGAGGAGGCACACACCACTTGAGACGGATTGGAAAATCTATTTCCCAATGACCTGCTGGAAATTATGGTTGTGGAGAAACAAATTTGTCTTTGATGATGCGGCAGAGGAGGAACCGTACCCGGTTCGGCAAATCCGATTTATGGTGGAAGAGATCAAGCATAGTCTAATCACACCCTTGCAGGCCTATTGTGAGCAACCAAAAGGAGATCCAAGGCTGGTCTCCGCCACCGCTTGGCTGGTGGAAGCTCAACTCTGACGGAGCAGTTACACAACAGGGGAACAAAGCTGCTGCAGGTGGACTATTAAGAGACCACAATGGAAGATGGATTAGGGGATTTTGCAGTAACCTAGTTTCATGTGTCTCTTTTAAAGCTGAACTTTGGGGCATTCTTTTGGGTTTACAATTGGCATAGAACTTGGGTTGCCGATTACTACAAGTGGAATCTGATGCACTTGCAGTTGTAAAATGGCTTACTAGTTTTTTGGATCCTCAGATGGTGCTTGGCGACATTGTATGGGAAATTAGAGAACTGTTGAGGAGGGATTGGCAGGTTAGTATTGTCCACGTCTTCAGAACATCCAACATAGTTGCTGATGGACTAGCTACATTAGCATTAGAGTGTCCTTTTGGTATTACTATTTTGAATACACCACCCAAACGAATAGAAAACCTTTTAGAGATGGATTGTAGGGGACAGGTTTCTACTGTAGTCCCCAGTTGTTGTACTTTGTGATTATCGAATACATAATCATTTCAGAGAAAAAAAAAACCAGCAACCAATCCCCTAGCTAGGTGGTTTCTACACAAACCACCAAAGCCCACACCATCATGACCTCTGATTGGCATTATCTTAGCTACATTTAGTTCGCAAAAACCAGGGCAGGGGCTGCCAAAACTAGCTAGTATGTCCCTACAAAACACAACTAGGTGCCTTAGATTTCAAAAGACACTGCAATGCTTGTTTGAAAAGAAAGCAGTAACTTTGATGCACTGCATTGGACGATTTTCCACCACTTCCAAATCTACCAGCAAGTGATGGCAAAAACCGTCGGCCAATCTACATTACAGTCATTGTTAATAGAATCACCCCTGTAAATGGTGCAGGATCCTTGGCAAGGGCAACCTATCACACTCAGTCCAAAAGCCACCAAATCTCCTGAAATTTATTGAGCAATAGAAACTTGCAACTGTGTTTTAGTAAGCATTTTGGTGTTCTTTGCTCTGTGAAGATCAAGTCCTTCCTCTCACTACCACCCTCCTTAAAAACTTCCCAGTGTCCACAATATACCTAAGAAATATATCAACTTATGAATTGCCAAAACATGAAAACCTTACAACTAGGTGTTCCTCTTTATTGGCACAGAATACTCATTCAAAGCAAATCTTAAGAAGTGGACTAAGTATTGTTCACCTCAACTAGGCCAAAAATGTTAAGCTTTTGATCCACATAGCACTCTCCATTTGAATCCAATGTTAAAGATGTTTGAACAATGCTCTGCTACTGTTGAACAATGTGCAACACTAAGCACTAATCTTTCATACTACCAATCTCGTCACACAGGCAGATTGTGCTGAGACTGAGCAAGACTCACTTGTATAGGCAAGTTGTGTAGAACCTGAGCTGGGGAAAATGGAAAATCTGACAGAAACTAGTCACAAGACAACAAACTAGGAAAGAGAGAATACTATCTCAAAACATTCAAAAGAAAAATGAGAGAAAAACTTGAATGTTTTGGGATGATTTGTTCATTAGAAAGCAAAGCTTTTTTATAGGCTACAAAACCAACAACTTAAGGTACAAATTAGGAAACAAACAACTTATTCCCATAAACTTGAAAAGTAGATAATTAAAACCTAATTTGGATAACTAATTGGAAAACTAATCCACCAATTTTCCACTAGACTAGGTAACAATCAAGACCTATCCAATTGGTGTTGGATATTTGACAAAAGATAGTTGGTCGAAGGTGACAAGAGATGCCCCAAAAAGATCCAGAGAAGTCTTAGGCTCCGGTGGTGCAACCATCATTTAACAAAATTGGAGCAATGTACAACCTAACACCATTTTTGCATATTTGGTTCATCACAACAAACAAAACAAAGATAAGGCAATGTAGACCATTAAATCAAGCATTGGACTCTGATAGCATGTTACCATTCAAGACTAAAACTTATAGACATTTGAAAATAAAGCAAAAATGTGCACAGAAAGTCATTGTAATGTTTCAAACCCAGGCCAACAATTGAAAATGGTGACGCTATATACCACTCCACACTAGTCATTGATTTTTTAAAATATGTTACCATATATGAGTTGGCAAAATCTTAACCAACTAAGTCTACCACCATAACTACAAAAACTTGCCAGATACTGCCATTTTCTTATGCTAATCACCATCATAAATATATATGAGGAATCTTGATTGAAAGACTTTTGTCACTCTCGTGGAAAGTCAAACAAGTTGATCCTCTAGTCATTGTAGTGCTACAAATAATTGGATATGTTAAACCCAAGTTACCCGACAGCAATATGGTAGGGTTATCAATTAAATAAAGTTCCATAACTTAATAGTCAACCTCGATTGAACCATTTTTGGAGGTATCTTGGACAAGCATTGTAATCTTTCACGCTAGCTACTGTGAATAATAGCATAACATTTTTTTCATAAACAATTCCAAATCTTTATTCAACTATTGAGAGGATTTTTCCCTCCATAAGTCCATCCTTCTAAAAATTGACTTTGAAAACACAAAAAGTACATTTATTATATATCAGCTCCCATTTGCCCACTTGCAGACTAGTAGACTACGCTTTACATGGAGGTAGAGGAGGACCACACAGGCAGTCATTCCCGACAAAGGAACTTGCCGGAAATTTTGATGCAGAAGCCGGTAGCCGCCCACAGAGATGATTATAGCTCACCTTCAAGTTCTGCAACCCGGAAATGGTCTCCGGTACCTTCCCGAAAATGGAGTTCTTGGACAAATCCAGGCGGGTTAGCGAAGTATGAATCTTCAGTGTCTCCAGGTCGAACTTCAGCTTGTTTCCTGCTATCCAGAAAGCTCGCAAATTTTCTGTCTTGTTAAGTAAACTCACCGCACTTCCCGTTATCTCATTGTTGGAAAGATCTATGAATGCAAGTTGAACTGCATCCCCTTCATCGACTTTCCAGTCATCAAGGTCCATCTGGATGCCACATTTTGCAAGGTTGAGAGACGTAATTGGGAAGTGAACCCAGCTTGGTATTTGCTTGAAGTGGAAGTTATTGTAAGACAAATGGAGGGACTCCAGGCTAGGAGCATCCAAAGTGGGAAACGGGTCTTCAAGAAAGTTATGGGAGAGATGAAGGTAACGTAAGTTTACAAGGTTGGAAAAGCTCCGAGGCAGAGGCCCTGTGAGCTTGTTCCGTGCAAGATCGAGGAGTGACAAGTTAGTTAAGTTACCAATAAAATCCGGGATTCGGCCTGTTAGTGCATTGCGGCTTAGGTTAAGAAAGTATATGTTTCCGGCCTGTGAAGACAACGAAGGCGGGATGGGGCCTTCAAGCTTGTTGCCAGAAAGGTAGAGGAATGCAAGTTTAGTGAAGGGAGCAAAGAAATCAGGGATGGGACCAGAGAGTTGGTTATCTTGCAGACTCAAGAAACTCAAGTTGGTGAGCTTGCTTAGCCCAAGCGGTATGCCTCCTGTGAGGGAATTGCCACTTAGAGAAAGAGTGTCCAGCCGGGTTAGCTCGGATATGGACGCTGGTATTGGCCCTGTGAACTTGTTGTCACTCAATCTCAGTTGTTCAAGTTGATGACTTAACTTGCCAAGATTGGTGGGTAATGGACCAGAAAGCTTGTTACCAGTTATCCAAACGGATTTGAGCTTTGTTCTTCCATGAACTAAGCATCTCCAAGGGGTCTTGGGTTATGGCAGATTTGAATGCCAGGAGACCTGCTTCATCATCTTTGTGGCAGGCAGCTGCTTCTGCTGTTAGCTTGAGAGAGTGGAGGGTGAGTATGGATAGTAAGAGTAGGAACTTCATATTCTATAGTTTTGAGAGGAAGGACAGTGACAATTTGAGAATATATGATGATTTTGGAGGACTATGCAGAGGGTTTTTATAGGATTAGTCTCAATGGAGACGCACAAAAAGTCATTTGACTATATGGTGGGAAGCCAACTCACAGCGTGTGGAAAGAACAAGTTGATGATTTTTATATGGTTTGAAGATGGGGTACATGCTCCACATGAGCGTTAATGTTCATTTTGCAGATGAGCAATAACATTTTTTTATTTTTGTCGAATGGTGAGTTATGGAATCTCATCTCCTGGTCTCATAAATATCCCTTGCTAGCTTAAACTTTATCTTAATGGCCAGAATGCGCTTCTTACAATTGCTATCTAATGGATAGAGTGCGGTGGCTTCACACAATTGCAGTGTAATCCATTGTCGACTTAGTCCATATAACTTTCTAGTTATCTTTTTCTCTGTTATGTTTGTAAGAGCAAATAACTAAAGCTTAGTAAAATCCATATTGGTAGGTTACAACTTACAACCTCACATAGTAATTCAAAAATTTCTCCAGGAACAATTTTATGCAAGCATTTAATTGAGTGATATGCTCGCAACAACTAGTGCTTGCAAGAAACTACGGCCCGCAATTGTCATTTGGTGAAAAGAAATAAAAAAAAAAGTGAACAAAAGGCATGTGGGTGACAGGAAAGAAACTGCAAAAACCAGACCTGAAAAACAGTAATTAAAGGCAATAGTGGAAAGATAGAGTTTTGTATGCCTTATAGTGCGGATTAAAGCGTTTTTTGGTCCCTTTGTAAGGCCTCAAAGTTGGATTTCATCCTCGTGTAGGTTTTTTGTCTCTTTTCATCCCTCTGTTCGATCCGTTTAGTTCGTCCGGCCAGAATCCGGCGAAAATCGCTGACGTGGCACATTTTCCGGTGCCACATCAGATTTTTGGGTCCCACATATCAGGAAAAACCCAAAACCAAACCAGGATCCACCCGACCGATTCTACCCACCTAAATAACCCGGATCCCAAAATATAATTTTATTCTTTTTAATTATACAAATAATTTGAATAATAAAATTAGCCTATTTCTAAAATAATAAAACGTAATATATATTTTTTATTTTATATTTAATAAAAAATCACAAAATAAAAAATATTTATTTTAAAATAATAAAACATAATATACATCAAACCATTCAAAATTTATATTTTTTATATATATTTTTTAAAAAAATTCACAAAATAAAAGACCCAACTAGTTTCCCCACCCCGTCTAACCAAACCGAAATACACAGTAAAATAAATAATTAAAAGAAGAAAACAATATAAATGCATTAAAATAATTAAAATAGAAATTTATTTTAAAAACAAAATAGAAATCTATTAAAATAGAAATAATTATTTTCTTACTCTTTTCCTAATTCCTTTTTCTTATTTTTTTATTATCGTTTCTTTTCCCATAATTTTAATTCATTAATTTCAAACTTTTTCTATCTCTTTATTCTTTTCTCAATTCCCCAGTTAAATTAAATCATATCTCTTTATTCTCCAAAAAAAAAGTTCATCATCTCTTTCAATCTTATTTGGGAATCTCTGCAGATCCTCCTCCTCCCCCCTCCCCACCGCCGTCCATTCCTCCTCTCCCATCACCGTCGTAGTCCCTGCCATTCCTTCCTCCTCCGACCTCAAACCCGACCCCAACCACCCTCACGTCTTGGAAATGAAGCAAATCCCACCAGAAACGGGACGACCCGCCCGTGGCAAAACCAATCCGCACCTCACCTTGTTGTGGGAGCAGCAGCGCGACGTGGAAGCAGCAGCGAGGCGAGGCAGCGGTGACGAGGCGGAGCGAAGGCGAAGCGAGAGCGAATGCAGCTGAAGACGACGGCATCGCTGGTGGTAGAGGTCGCGCAGGTTGGGTGGTGCAAAACGGACCTGCTGCGACTTGGGTCTTTTGGTGCTGCAGTGACGAGGGAGGAGCGGCAGCAAAGGGGTTGGCCTCAAAAGGGACGGAGGAATAGGTAGGCGTGGCGCTGGACAGCGGCGGTGTTCGTGGTTGCCCTCGGCAGTGCCTTCCACGTCCTTGCGCGGCGGCTTTTGTGGCTGCTGCAACTAGAGGCGTGGCGATGGTGCAGCGAGGGCGGCGACGGCAGATCGAGATGGGGTTGCGCCCATACCCTCCCTTCCGATTGTGTGCAGCGGCTGCTGCTCTCTATTGAGTGCACCAAGTAGCGCCTTTGTGGTTGTCTTGTGTTCCTCTCGATCGATTGGCTGTGGAGGAGAAGGGGTGTTGACTCGTCGATTGGGTGTGGAGGAGAAGGGTAGTGGTGGTTCTTGTGGTGGTCGTCAGGGTGGAAAAGGAGGGTGGTAATGGTTCTGGTGGTGGTCGTTGTGGTGGAGGAGGGTGATGGTGGTTCTGGTAGTGAAAATTGTTTTTACTTTTATTTAATGAGAATCTTTAATCAGAAAAGATTTTGAGAAATTATGGAGATAATTGAAGAGGAAAACTAGGATATGAGGTTAATCTTTTTTATATTAGATAATGAGATAGTTAATTGTAACTGTCTTGTTTTCAAAAAAATTTTGAATCGGGTTCTTTTGATGTTAGAATTAAATTAAATTAAATTAAATTATTAATTTTTAATTGGGTTATGGTTAAAAAAAATTATATGAGTCAAAAGATTTATATTTTGGAAAAAATTCAGATGTGTCTTTGGATATGTGAAAATTTAATCTTTCACAAAAAAAATTATTTAAGAGTAAGGATTATGATTTGGATATTTTAATTAAAATTTCAAAAACATGTGTAGCAAGGTCTTTTTTGCAAATTTAAAATTTTCTAACCGGACCAATCGGGTGGAACAGTACAAGTCGGGTAGATTGGGTCGGTTTTGGGTTAAACCTTGACGTATGGGTCCCACAAACTGACGTGGTACCAGAAAACTTGCCACGTCAGCTTTTTTCACCGGATTTTGGCCAGCAAACCAAAACAGACCAAAAAAAGCGAATAGAGGGATGAAAAGAGACCAAAATCCTACATAAGGATGAATTCCAATTTTGAGGGACCAACACAGGGATCAAAAAACACTTTAACTCAGTATAGTGCAGTACACAATCCATGTGACTTTGCGCGGGATACAGATCAAGACCACCCCAATCGATGACTTCAAAATATTGGCACGTTTTCCTCTTTGCTTATTCCAACTTGTTTTCGAAAAGAAAAAGGATTCGAAATCTCGTATTTTAATTCTGGAACAAATGGATCCAAGATGACAGCTGATAGGAACATTTTTGGCTCAGAATCCAAAAAGAATCTTCATAAGACCTGCTATTTGATTCTTTCATTGTGATTTAACAAAAAATGTAATTAAAAAAAAAAGCAAACAACTAGAATAATTGAACACACATCCAAGGTTATTCAAACTTAGCATCTTTCATCTCTTTGGGGTATTTTGTCAGGCATCCCCATTTTTTAGGCACAAAAGAGTGTGCTAATGCGAGTAAGATGGATTGTTAATGAGAGATTCATTATGTATACTGAATAGGAGTGGTAAAAAGAAATCTAACGTGGATAGGCTTTTTAAGATTACTTAATGAGCACTCAATAATTATTATAAATAGCATTAATGTTATTAAACTTGGACCAGCCCGGCAGCTTAAACTTGGTTAATCGTGACCCGACTAGGTCTTCAGATCAAAAATTTCTTTGTAAAATTTTCGGTTAAACCCATGTTTGACCACTTTTGGTCCGGAAAAACCGCGACCTAGTGGCCTGACTGGGTCAATCTCCGGTCCGAGTTTAATAACATTGAATAGCTTGAGATGGGAAAGATTAGGTGTGTGTTAGTGTATTGTCTTGAGCAATAATACTATAAAAATTCTCCACAATTATTGTGTTATTATTTTATTAAGTTTTTTAAGTTTATCTAGGTATTGTTTCAAATCTAGAGCTGTACGGGTGTTCTTCTGCTGCACCACCCTATTTCCTTAACAAGTAATAGAGGAGCGAACAAATTTTAATTGTGGAAAAGCCATAACCTTGCAAGAAGTTTTTTGGCTTACAATTGAATGTGTGGAGGTAAATTGGTTCCTGTGCTGATGAAGTTCGTGGATGGGAAACGAATAAAACAAAAGTCAAAAGGAGACCGAAGGATAAATCCCAACCTCCACAAAAGTTTGAGACTTTGACAAAATATTAAGGTAGAATGCAAGAGTGCAAGGTCGAGGAAGGTGTTGTTGGATTTTGGGCTGAATTAAATAGGGTATTGGTGCCATACCCTCCAGAAGATGAAGAAGAGCAGTGAAGATACTCCACAAGCAAAGGGAGTAGAAAAACAAGATGGATTAAGGTTCCTTATTCTCCCTAGTAAGGTGGAGTTAGTAGTGTAGGTGGAGTTTATTCTCCCAGTATAGTATTGTAGGTGGTGCTTTTGCTCCAATGAAGTTATACTAATATTGATGAATATGAGTGAGAAGTTTGTAGAGAGTGGATGTAGGCAAAAAGGCCAAACCATTATAAATCTTGTGTCTGTTTAATTTTTTGCAATTTCTTTCATGATTTTGTGGATGATCCTGGGAGGCGCATCGAAGGGACATTTATCCCCAACATGTGTGCAATGACTTACACTTAACCAAGAAAGAGTTCAACAAATTACAAGTATTGTTATTTGGGGAAGTAGCCGAATTAGGGTGCTGGAAAGAGCAGAAGAAGAAAATGTTCTAGTGCTAAGCAAAAGAGCTTGCCGAAAATTGCTATCTGCTATACTATAATGAAGAAAGGGAAGCTGGGCGACAGGAAATAAAATGCCACTGTGATATGACCCAAAATATTAGTAGACCCCACAAACTCTCAAACCCATAGTCCACACTACACGATGGCCCAAGTAATCCAACAAGTGGAGGAGCCCAAACTAACTGAGGGGTTCCCAAAGAAGCTCCACGACTGACCCAAGACTCAAGGTTCCTTGGGAAGCTCCACGACCTTAAAGTCTATCCCCAAAATGGTGCATCTTAGGGACAGGGTACCAATGACTTTGTCAACGCACGGACACAGAAAAGATCACCAAGATTCATGATATCTCCTTCTTGTATCCCCTTCCTTAAAAGAGAAACACTTGAGATCAACTATTGATGCCCATCTCTTAACAGGACACCCCACAGACACAGGGATGTTGTCCTCCACAGGCGCTCCCACATATACAAGGGTCGCTCAATGTCTAACGCGACACCCAATAGGGATGTTGTCTTCCATAGCACTCCCACACTCAAGGGCCGCTCAACGTCTAACATGGCACCCAACAAGAATGTTGTCCCCCACTGGCACTCCCACATATACAAGGGTCGCTTAACGTCTAACGTGGCACCCAATAGAGATGTTGTCCTCCACAGGCACTCCCACATATAAAAGGTTCGCTCAATGTCTAACGTGGCACCCAACAGGGATGTTGTCTTCTACAGGCGCTCCCACACTTAAAGGTCGCTCAACACTGAACATGGCACCTAAGCATACAAGGGATGCACATCAAGATGGAAGCTTGGACTTAACACTTCCCAAAAAAATAAATATCATTCACCCAAATAGCGTGCGATCAAGAATTATTAATGCATGAGGCAATTGTCAAAACCCCACAAAACACTGCACGAGAATCCATGACTAGGTTCATAACCCCTCTACCTCATATCCCCTTTATACAAAAGGGAAGCACATTTGGTATTTACCCTATGTAACGCCCCGAATTTTCATAATTTGGTTTTTCGAAATTTTCGAAATTTTTATTCCAATTTTACCCTTGGGGTATTTTCGAGTTTTAGTCGAGGAAATAAATTACTATGCCTTGGAAATGTCAATTTTAAGTGGGTGTCTTTCATGGTTCGGGTTCCGTTGGAAACGGATCCGAGAACGGGGTGGAACGCGAGGATTAACGGAGGGTACTATGAAACTACGTCGTTTTGGCTTTACACAAAAAAAAGGGGGGGTTTGACTTGGGCGGGTTGACCACGCCCAAGCTCAAAACGGCGTCGTTTTGAGCTCGGGCTGGTCAAGCCCTAAAAGCTCTTTTCCCTTCTCCCTTCTTTCTTTTCTATTCCTTCTTTTCTCTTCTTCTACTCTTCTCCTCCAAACCGTCGCAGCCGACCTCCCTTCCTTCTCTCATTCTCCTCTTTCTCCCTCACTCTCTCTCTCTCTTTTCCTTCTTCTCGCCCTCGCTTAGCCTTCCCTCTTCTCTGCCACGCCACCGCCACCGTTTCCCTCTGCTTCTTCTTCTCGAGCGGTCGCACGCCCAGGCGAGGGAGACACCACCGTCGTGCTAGTTTTTGGTGACGGGTTTCGCCTGGGACTCTTGAGGACGAACCCGACCTTGCCGCCGCCGTGACAGGAAGGTGAGTCTTCACCCTTGTTCCCCTCCTCTTTTTCTTTCCTTTCTCTTCGTCCTGCGATGACCGTCGTGCTAATTGGCTCCCTGTTTTTGTTGTGGGTTGTGGTTGGCGACGGGTTGTGGTCGGGGTCGTTGTTGTTGGGTTCGATGTGGTGGTTGAGTGTGTGTGGTGTCGATGTTGGTGTTCGTGTGTGACGCCGGCAGAAAGCGAGTTGGTGCTGTTGAACGGGTTCAAGTAATCCGGTTTGGGCAATATTTCTCTCGGGTAAGGATTCATACACTCAACTCTATCTCGATTCGTTCCTGCGTCTGTGTTAATTGTTGGATTGTGAGATGTGGGTGTCGGCAGTGAGCTGTTCTTGCGGCGGTAGCGAGGTTTGTGCTCGGGTCGGGGTTCCGGGCAGGAGAGCCGTTGCAGAAACCGGTGCTGCTCCTTAGATCCGAGGCTTCGGCAGTAGGATCTGGATTTTGGACTGTGTTTGATTCCGGTAAGATTCCGGCCCTCTTTTCTGTTTCGAATTTTTCTTTGGAATATGGATTTGTTGAGATGATTGTTTCGGGTATTTGTTGGTTGTTTGATGGTGGCAGAATTGACGTGTTGGTTTGGAGGCTGTTGGTGAAGTTCCGACGAGGTTCACCGGAATCCGGCGAAGGCTCGGGAATTTTCCGGCGAGGCTCGGAAATTTTCCGACGAAGGTTCGGGTTTTGATTCCGGCATTATACTTGATGTAAAATTTGTGTTATTCATGGCATGTACCTATTTAATTTGGATTGGGTTTTGTAATATTGATAAGGTACATAGTAGTAAATCGAGTACAGCAATTCGTGTGGTATATATAACCGGGAATTTACCGACACGGGTAGAACCTTAGGCCGGGAATCTTTGGACATCGCATTAACCTTGGACTTAAGTAACGGACTTTAAGCCCAATCCTATGCTTGGCTTAATAAGGACTTAAGGAAGTGGGCTTTAGGCCCGGAAATTGTAATTGGGCTTGGATTGGACTTTAGGCCGGGAATTCATAAACGACATAATGAGTGGGCCATAGGCCCGGGAACTACTCTTGGACTTAGTTGGGCTTAAGCCCGGTGAACCTTAGGTCCCGATACTCGGAGTTTTGGTGAGAGAACATTAAGTCGGGTTTAGACTCGGGAATTTCATAAATGGCTAACTAGGGACGGGTTTAACTCAGTTGAGCATTTAGGTACCATGCATGCACAGTTGTGATTATTGTTTTGTAATTTGTTGTGTGTGCCGGTATTCAGGCACGGGTAATACCTCGGGAGCTGGAGGATCGGTTTTGGGAAAGGCTCCACAGGACAATCGTCGTTGAGGTGACTTTATATGTCTTTTTATGTTTGTATGCATGAGCTCGTTGGATTGGTTTGTTTGAGTTACATGCTTGTTTGCTAACATGCTGTATTCTGTATTGTGTGCCTAAGTGTATTATTTGCTTATGAGTTGGATGTTGGATTTGTTATGGATTGTAACATGTGTGATTTTGGGTGTTTTGTGTGATGTGTTGTGGGTCGGAGACCCGGTGATCTGTTTAAGCTGTGTTATCACACAACCCTGTTAAATCACAATCTCTTGGCACATGAACTCATAATTTGTGAATCAGAATAATGTACAGTAGAAGTTAGGCTACTGTGTGCTGATGACCGGTTGTTTCGAGCGGGAAGTGAAACCCCTCGGGTTTGCTTGCGGAATGGCAAGTGTTATGCGGATTTGCATATGGGTCTGTTATGACCGGTTCTACCTCCCTCCTTTTATCTCCCCCTTTCTACCTCCCTCTTTCTCTCTGTCTCTCTCTCTCTCTATGGTTATGTTGGGCTTCGTGCCTGGTTGTATTTGGGCTTATGCCTGGTTGTCTCATGAGACGGGACCGAGCTCGACGCACACAGTAGGGGGCCCTGAATAATAAATCATAATAAGAAAACATAACACACAACAGACGGAGAATAATGAACTGTTTGCTTGTTTGTGTTGGCATGTTAGTACTGATTGTTGTATGTTTGTATGCTTGTCTTGTTGCTCTTCTTTCCTTTCGGACTTGATCTGCACACTCTCATAATTAGACTTATATTGCTCACTGAGTAGGCGACTCACATAATCGCCAACGTTGTTTTTCAGACTTTAGATAGCGTGCAGTCACTTTCCATCCTTCCAGAGTACGGACGTGGTTATCTCAGCAGGTAGCTGTGCTTGATCTCCCGGTTGGATCCATAGAGTCGGCTTGCATGTTGATTTGTTTCTCTTATTTTTACTCCGTTTTGTTTCTTCCGCTGCATTGGATTTTTTATTGAGATGTCTATTGATTTTGGATTACATTATCGGCGGGTTGCCGGGATTTATTGTTGATGATGTATCGACAGGATGCCGAGTTTGATTTGTGGCTTGTTAAGCCGGATTGTTTTGTACCTTATGACATCTCGTTTTTATTGAGAATCTTGGATATTGTTGATATTGGTTTTCGTGTCCCGGGTTTCAAGGGTATTTTGGTAATTTCCTTGTGTATGAGTATTTTATTGTTAAATTGGGACACGGGTTTTTCACCCTACCAATGGTTCCCAAAAAGACTTACCTGCCTTGCTAAGAAAGCAATACCCTCCGTGTTCGAGGTTACTATCCATTCATCCTTAACAACGGGACTCAATTCAAACAAGTAATTGCTTCCTTGAATCTTTTTTTTTTTATGCTTCTATGAATCTTATGGAGGATGTCAAGTCAAACTAATATTCTCCTGAGCAAGCTATCCAACGATCAATAAATTGACAAGGAGCATCATCCAAGTCCTACAATAAAGGACCAAGAAACAAGATACAATTGAAAAACTTTTAGCTTTAAACTCTTAAAGGAAGTTTCGCAAATGAAAAAGGTAGCCTACCTCTTAATAAGGTCGTCCATCGCTTAATGAGACGCCAAACAAGAGGTCCATCCCTCGACAAGATCTCCCCAAATTCACGGGACACCCTATAGCGGGACACCCAAAAGAATTCCATCTCTTAATGTGACATTCCACCTTCTCAGGAGGCCGGACGACACGGAATCCAAGTGCCGTCATCCCTTAAATGGTATGCTGTACAGGAGGTTCATCCCTTAACGGGACCTTCATAAATTCCTAGGACACCTTACAATAGGAACCTGAAGGAAGCTCATGGGGCACCTACAAAACACTTGAAACAATAGATAATAGGACACCCGCAAAGACCCTGCGGAGGTCCCAAAACTAAGGCCAAAAGGTGCCTAATGAAAATAACCCATAGCGTGGTTCAAAATAAAGACCCTACAGAGGTCCTAAAACGAAAGCTCAGAGGTGCCTAACGAAGGTCACTCATAGAGTGGTTCCAAACCAAAAATGGAGGTTCCAAAAACGAGGGCTAATGGGTGCCCGATGATGATGAAACGGTACCCTTTAATGAAAGAAGCTTACCCCCACCTATCAAATAACTTGGAACCAACACGGTAAAGGGACAAACTCCCTAAAGTCATACGCTCAATGTGTGAAACAAGTCCTAAGGGACCATCACTTACAGGAAGCTTAGAGGGAGACGACTACTCTCTAAGAAAATCCTCACCTAAAAACTCCTACAAGGCGTCTGATTCCTTGAAGATCATGAAGAATGATCTGTATCGGGTTTCCACTCAAAACCTATGGCCATGTCTGATGGTTAGAAAGATCATGAACCCCAAAACAATCACTCCAAATGTAGGGGGCTGGTAATCCGAAGGCTATCCAAAGATTCCAAACAACACAAAAAAAGTTTAAATTTCTTCAAAGATGATGAAGTGTCCTCATAAATCCTCTTTTCAGAAGAACCAATGATCTCATAGGTGCCCATCTTAGGGCCACCTAATTAGGAATTCAAGATAACCACATGGTACCTAAAAGGCCATCCATTTCTCAAAGGGACTCTTCACGTATAGGAGGGTACCAAACTCTTAACAGGGTATCCACAAAATGCAAATAAACAACATATCAATACCAAGTCGCCCATCTCCTAATGGGGTACCAAAGAAGGGTCAAAGGGACGCTTATCCCTTCCCATGATGGAACAACATCAAGGGCACTTGAGGCCTATATACCATTTAGAATTATACCCTTGGTTCTGCCAGAGGCTATTCTTCTATTTGAACCTCAAAATCCTAAGTGCCATTGAAGAAAATTTCAGAGTGATCTCCAAAGTTCCCTCTTTAACCAACAAGGGACCCGATGCCCAAGAGTGGTTGTAAAATAGATACTGAGGAAGCTGAAAGGACCCCCTTTCCTACGGTACCTATATCTCTAGGGACACCTTTTTTAGGATGCCCAAAACATACCAATTCTTTCACCAGCATGAGGAATTCCTGCTCTCCAGAATGCTGAAAAATCAAAACAAACCCGACTGGTTGCTCATCTCCTGAATTAGTGCCACCATAAGGGTGATGCATTCCCTGATCGAGATAATGCCAAATCCGAGAGGTTTCTGATGATCACGACCCCATGAGTAGTTCAAAGGGAGAATCTCTAGAGGTTCCAAAAACAAGGTCTAGTGGAGCAGACTCACAACACACGCACAAGAGGCCCAAAGGCATAAAGAGATTGCTTTTCAGCTTCCAGCGGCCCAAATTCTTCCCCGTCCAAAATATGCAGTACGTGCATTTGGATGTTCGCATTCTTATGGTAAGTTATTATAACGTGATCAATTCTCTTTGATTATTTGGTAGTTTATTGGAGGTTATTTGTCAGTTTGCTCAGTAAGCTGATATTTATTTTCTCACATGGTGCAAATTCAACCCTCATAAATGTCGTGAGAAACATTTAAATGGTTCCTATATTCTGTACTATGCAGATCATAGTTACTATCATTATTGCTTGATATTTTCGTACTCTGCTTTGAAATCATTATGCAAAAATCATGTGACTACTCTTTACATACAATATGGCTACTAAAGCTTTTTTACATGATACTTGGTGATGCATGTAATCTTATCATTAATATATGAGTACTGCTTGACCTATCATTATCATTGCTAATGATGCCTCGCATGATGTTCGTGATACTTCCCACGAGTTATCAGGTTTCGAGAAGCTTCTGGGTTGGCCGTATACGCCCCGTGAGGCTCCAACACAAAGGCGACAACTGATTTTTGAAAAAATCTATACCACAATGGAGGATCATTCACAGAACCCAAAGCTAGAGATGCATTCACCCTCAATGTCGTGGACTAGGAACAAGAGAGCTTCCAGAAGAAATCAAAGGTTAGGCCATCAAACGCTTAGGAGAGAAAATCAAATCCCATCAAGCATATCGCTCGTGGCTGAACAATGCTGGAGCTATTATGACGGCTGCCTAACATGTGTGCACCATTAAAGGAAACCAAATGATAACCTGGAAGATCTAAAAGTAAGTAATGACGAGCTATCATCAAGGGGAAGCCCAAGGATGAAAGCAGAGAATGAACACAATTAGCCGCGAAGGCCCTGGGAACGCTGATGCACGGATTGGTGATTTTGAACTCAGGTTATTCTCTAAGCTTCCCCGAGAGAAGGAAGCCTCTGTGAACCTGCTTAAAGATGAAAACAAGGGTGACGTCCCAAATTGGCTCCCAAAGGCTTCCACCGCCACAACGGATGCAAGGCAAATTAAACCTACAAGGCCTAGTGTGTGCTGCTTATAAAGATGCCTGCATTGCATCCAGGGCTCCCCACCTCAAATGAGGTTCCTAATGCTGAAGAGCCATTCAAGAGGATGCCGAAGTAGCATCCAAAATTCCCTTTCTCTTGATGAGGCACCTGATACCGATGCTCCACTTCAAAAATATTGACATTGCAAAGCCATCAAAATAACCCGTGAAGTGGTTCCCAACCAAGATCCTATTGAGGATCAAAAACAAAGGCCGGGAGGTGCCAACGTAGATTACCCGTGGAGTGGTTCCAAACAAAGACACCACAAAGGTTCCCGAACGAAGGCCAAAAGGTGCCTGTTGATGGTACGCCAAGAGTAACTCAAGGCGAAGACCTCCAGGATGGCGATTTGGAGTGGTCCAAAAACCAGAAAACAAATGGTGCAACGAAAGGAGGCTGTATTCATAGAAGCAACAGAAAGAGTACCGACCCAAGCTACCATGAAGGGTGCGTGTCTCTTAGTTCATGACGATCAAAACGATGAAGAAAGGAAATATGCGCTGCACTTTTTTTCCCTTCATCAGGTTTTTATCCCATTGGGTTTTTCCTGATAAGGTTTTTAATGAGGCAGTCTTTCCTAAAGCATATTCCATAAATGCGGTGACATCCAAAGGGCCATAGATACTTAAATGCCCGAACTTGTACCAAGTTCAGCCATTTAGAGACTACTGATATGACCCAAAATATTAGTGGACCCGACAAACTCTTGAGCTCTCAGTCCACAATACATGATGGCAGTGGCGGATCTAGGGGGGGCCCAGGCGCCCCCTTAAATCCGTACTTATCTATATATGGGAATAAAATGACAGTAAAAATCTTGTAGCAGCATGGTGGTAGTGAGCATTGATACCTGAAAGGTGACGCAAGTTCAAGTCTTAGGTTTGTACATTTTCAATATTTGCCCCAGCGTGATGGACCAAGTAATCCTGAGAAGGGAATAATATAATTTTCATTTACTCTCTCAATTTTTCATCACACCGGAATAGAAGACTATTACTCATCATTCATTTGCAGCTCAAAAAAATTTGGGGATACCTACGGACACTAACCTTAACGACTTCAAAATCATGGCACATTTTCCTAATTGTTTAGTCCAACTTGTTTCTAGAAGAGTAAAAACAATTCAAGCTGCCAATTTAATTTTGGTACAAATCGGATAAGGATGCAGGATGACAGCTAGTGTAGCCATTATTTTAGCTCGCAATCCAACAATCTTCATAATTGTAGCCGGACCAAAGAATTCATATCTTAAACCAAAGGTGAAGGCTTAGAAAAAGTAAACAAAAGCTTTAGAGTACTTTTCTTAAGAGGATTGCACTGTAAAGGTCAGGTTCGAGAAATTAATATCTGTTTATCGATCTACTGTTCCGACAAAAACCTGATCCGTAAACATGAATCGCCACGTCCAGTCCGCACCAATAAGTTTGATTGTGCTTTCTACCTTCCTGGCATGGGCACCCATAAGTCACCTTTGTTCCTTAGAAGTTTACCAACGGAAATCTATAAACACCCAATTTTTTGCCCAAATTAATTTTCGGATGGTTAACTAATTAAGTTAATTAATGCTTGGACCTTATTTAGGGCTGATTACCCCGCCTTAAATTAGTTATCTTGGATGACATGAATTTATGGCCAAATTAATTCGCCTTTAATTACTGCAGCACCATGGTTATTCGCTTTGTCCCTTTGCCCCAAGGACCAGANCCTTAAGAACATCACAGGTAACTTCCCTGATTTCCTATTCAAGTTACCAAAACTCAAATCCGTTACCATAGACAATACCCAGCTTTCTGGTCCATTACCCACCAATCTAGGGAAGTTAACCCAGCTTGAAAAGCTGAGCTTGGATGGGAACCATTTCACAGGGCCAATCCCAGCTTCTATATCCAAGCTAACCCGACTGGACGATCTTAATCTAGCCCGGAATTCCCTCACAGGAACCATACCACTTGGGCTTAACAAGCTAAACAATTTGAGCTCCTTGCGTCTCCAAGATAACCAACTCTCTGGTCCCATCCCTGATTTTTTTGCTCCCTTCACTAAACTTGGATTTCTCTTCCTTTCTGGCAACAAACTGGATGGCCCCATCCCTCCTTCATTGTCTTCACAGGCCGGAAACATCTACTTTCTTAACCTAAGCAACAATGCATTAACAGGAAGAATCCCAGATTTTCTTGGTAACTTTAGTAACTTGATAAGCCTCGATCTTGCATGGAACAAGCTCGCAGGGCCTGTCCCCCAGAGTTTTGCCAACCTTGGATCTTTACGGACGCTTCACCTCTCCCATAACTTTCTTGAAGACCCATTTCCCACTTTGGATGCTCCTAGCCTGGAGTCCCTCCATTTGTCTTACAATAACTTCCACTTCAAGCAAATACCAAGCTGGGTTCACTTCCCAATTAGGTCTCTCAATCTTGCAAAATGTGGCATCCAGATGGACCTTGATGACTGGAAAGTCGACGAAGGCGATGCAGTTCAATATGAAAACCTAGATCTTTCCAACAATGAGATAACAGGAAGTGCGGTGAGTTTACTTAACAAGACAGAATATTTACGTTCATTTTGGATCGCAGGAAATAAGCTGAAATTTGACCTGGAAGAACTTAGTGTTCCTAGTACTCTAACAATTCTTGATCTGTCGAGGAATTCGATCTTCGGAAAAGTTCCTGAAGCAATTACTTCTGTACAACGTTTGAATGTGAGTTACAATCATCTCTGCGGGGCGCTTCCGGCTTCAGCCTCAAAATTTCCTGCAAGTGCCTTTGTGGGGAATGACTGCCTGTGTGGTGCTCCTCTACCTCCTTGCAAAGCGTTGTCTCTGCGGTTGATGATATAATGTTTAATATTTGGTACTGGGAAATGTACTTTCTGTGTTAAATTAGGTGTGTAAGACTAAGACTAAGACATGAAGTCTCTCCATAATTGAATAAAAGAATGGGTCGTTTACCAAAGCATCAAAATCTTTAAGGATAAGTATGAAACAAGATGAAACCAAGAAATATAATTAATGTTATATGTTCTCAAATTGTGCATGCAGTGGTTTGATCATCAAGGAGTCCGATGTTGAATATGAAGAGAGTTTTAGCCTGTGGTTAAGCCCACAACAACTCAATGAGTTAGTATATTGTCATATGATCCCATTCCCATCTACACTTCAAAAAAAAAAAAAATGGCCTATGTATCCGATCCAATGTCCTATACTAGTGGATTAGGTGTTATATGGTACGTAACTTCAAAATTTTTAAGGCATTATAGGCTCTCCCTATTGATAAATTATTCATTCAGTCTCTTTCTTTCCATTGTAAGACAATTATGCACTCTTTGAATCCCATGTCCTAATAAATTATGCTCTCCAAGGAAAATACTCTAATTAAGGTGCCACCTCTGTGGAAAAAAACTTTAGTTTTTGTTTTAAATCAAATATCCTCCCAAGTTTTAAGTTTAACATCCGGGGTTTTATAATATGAATTCTCTGTTAAATGACAGCGGATAAAAGCTGTCCATCTATTGATCATATAGTTATAGGAAGAAAATGAAAAGGATTACATGGGGGACATCTAAAAGATTGGTACTTTTGGTTCAAGTGTTTCATCACATTCATTTGGTCAGAGCAGTAACTTTTATATCCAAATGGAATTACGCTCTTTAAAATTAACGTGTATAACATTTCTAACCTTTATATTTATATATTTTTTAAATAAGAAATATTACATTATTCCTTCTAGAAAAAAAATATATTTATGAGCAGTGCGGGATTGACCAGGGATGAGATTCGTTGAATCATCCATGTGCCTAAAAAATAAAATTAATAATAATAATAATACTCAATCCACATGTAGCCCACTTTCAGCTATATAAAAATACATCTTTCCACACGGAGGTGAGTTGGCACTTGGCATCCCACCATATTGTCATATGTCTCCATTGAAAGTAGTCGCCTATAAAAACCATCCCAGATCAGTATAGTCCTCCAAATTCCTAGCTATATATTTTCCATTTGTCCATTTTAAGCACAGGCACAGGATAGTCTTAAAAAAAAAAAAAAAAAAAAAAACAGGCACAGGATATCATGAAGTTGCTATTGGTAGTTCTCTTGCTATCCACACTCACGCTTATCCTCTCTCCCATACTAACATCAGCTGCTCCCTGCCACAAGGATGACGAAGCTGGTCTCCTGGCTTTCAAATCCGGCATAACCCAAGACACAATAGGTTTTTTTAGCTCATGGAAGCCTGGTACCAATTGCTGCAAGTGGAGGGCTGTGGCTTGTGTGGACAGCAAAAGAGTCACACACTTATCTTTATTCCCTAAATCCTACGAAAGAGATGGCTTCGTGACGGGTACAATCTCACCATCTCTTTCAAAACTCCAACACCTGAGTGATATTATGCTGGCAGACCTTAACAACATCACAGGTAACTTCCCTGATTTCTTGTTCAAATTACCAAAGCTCAAATCCGTCTGGATAACTGGTAACAAGCTTTCTGGTCCATTACCCCCTAATCTTGGCAAGTTAAGCCAACTTGACCAACTGAGATTGAGTGACAACAAGTTTACAGGGCCAATACCAGCATCCATATCCGGGCTAACCCGGTTGGACACTCTTAGTCTAAGTGGTAATTCCCTCACAGGAAGAATACCACTTGGACTAAGCAAGCTTACCAACTTGACTTTCTTGGATCTGCAAGATAACCAACTCTCTGGTCCCATCCCTGATTTTTTTGCTCCCTTCACTAAACTTACATTTCTCTACCTTTCTAGCAACAAACTTGAAGGCCCTATCCCATCTTCATTCTCATCACAGGCAGACAACATCTACTTTGTTAACATAAGCCGCAACGCACTAACAGGCCTAATCCCGGATTTTCTAGGTAATTTTAGTAACCTGAGACTCCTTGATCTTGCATGGAACAAGCTCACAGGGCCTGTTCCGCAGAGTTTTTCCAACCTTGAATACTTACGTTACCTTCACCTCTCCCACAATTTTCTTGAAGACCCATTTCCCACCCTGAGTTCTCCTTTCCTGGATTCACTGCATTTGTCTTACAATAACTTCCACCTCGACCAAATGCAAAACCTGACTACATATGGGCCGTTTTGGTCTCTCAATGTTGCGAAATGCGGAGTGAAGATCAATCACGATGACTGGAACCCTGATGTTGCATACCTTGATATCTCCAACAACGAGATAACCGGAAGTCCAGCCAAATTACTGAACGAGACAATAAAGTTGCGCGCTCTTTGGGCTGCAGGAAATAAGCTGAAGTTTGATCTGGAGACCCTGAACTTTCCCAGTACTCTTACCCGCCTTGATTTGTCCAGGAATTCGATTTTCGGAAAGGTTCCTGAGGCCATATCCGGGCTGCAGAGCTTGAAACTAAGCTATAACCATCTCTGTGGCCAGCTTCCTGCTTCTGCCACAAAATTTCCTGCTAGTGCCTTTGTGGGGAATGATTGCCTCTGTGGTCCTCCTCTGCAACCTTGCAAACCCTAGTCTCTGTTCTCGTAATGATAAAAGTGAAGAAAAATGTATGATGAGAAAGCAAAGAATGGGCACTCATTTTCTACTTTTTTGGTTTTCCAAATTCAATAATGTTATGTGCCAGTACACTACCTACGTTAAGTCACTATAAATATCAATAATTTAAATTTTCTAAAATATCAAGAGTCTCTTAATTAGGGATCCAGCCCCTGATCTCCCTGGGAGGTATAGCTTAGATCCAGATCCTGTTAATTATATATATCTCAATCTCCATCTTCCACTTACTAGTTTATATATATATCTGACAGTTCAAAAAATATTGGCTACAGTACCCTTGTTCATTTTGTCTCTTCTCCTAACACTTCTATATATAGGTCTCCCTTTTTACCATGATCGATCGACGGCCCAATTTGCACCAAGTTTTCACATCCATATAATTGTAAGGAAACTTTGGATGGAATAATGAATGATGCATCATGATTGTCACCCGTTGTATCTAATATGATATGTTGTTTGGAAGAAGAGTGCTCAAGAACTTGGAGTCCCAACACATATGTTGAAAGTTTGCTTGCAAGCAGGGTTATCAGAACCAGACCCGACTGGTCGATTCAACCGGTTAGACCATGATTCAGGCATCATATTGAGTTTTTAGGATAATTGGACCGACAAGACATTGTCTCAAAAAAAACAGATTACCCGGCTGGTTTTTACTGACCCGGTTGAACCAAGGACTTGATCAGGTCATTTTGAAAACATGATTATGCTAATTTTTTTATCTTTTTCCTACCTTTACAAGAAAATAGTATTTTTAAATAAAAATTTTGTATTTTTAGAATTTATATTTATATTTAGTTTATAATTATAGATAAATATACATATACATATATTATTAAATAGTAATTACTTAATAATTATTATGCCAGTTCTACCTCCGGTTCGAACTCAGTCCGACGTACCTTTTCTGAGTCACTATAACACTAGTTGCAAACACTGGCAGTGGTAACTTTTTTTAAAAAAAAAAAAAAGAATAAGAACAGTTTGTCCACCTAACCATGATAATAAAATTTATAAAAAGAAAATGTAAAGGTTTTTTTCTCGATACTAAAAGAATATTAACCTCAAATATAAAGTTTTACGTGGTTCATCTTTAAGAATGTTATCTTTCATTCAATATATCATCATGTGCCCATAAAAAAAATTAATAATGCTCATCTAGAACATGTACCCCAACTTCAACTATATAAAAATACATTTAGACATATGTCTTCTTTTTTTTTTTTTATCTCCACTATAATATCTAATCCTAAAAAATTAAAAATGCCCTCTACGTAGTCCTGATCCTTGCTAGCTCATTCTACATTCCCAGTCGTCAATTTCCTTCTCAAAGCATGAACATATATGAAGTTGCTATCCGATCTTGCTACCCATACTCACCCTCCACTCGCTCAATTATTTACTATATTGAATGAGAGTTCAAAAAAACGTACCAGTCAAAGATTCATTGCGTTTATTATTATTTTTTTTTTATTAGCATCACGTGTAGTTTGAGATATGAATTAATAATTTATTAAATCATTTATATATGGAGATTTCTCGGAATTCGAGCAAAATATATTCACATTAGCAGTTGCTCTTGGATCCTTATTCGATTTGTACCCCCAAAATTAATTACACGAGGTCTTTATTTTCTTTTTAGAAAACAAATTGGAAGGAGCAACTTATATAAATGCCCTTATTTTGAAGTCATTGATTTGCGTCTTCTTGTTTCCCGCAAAGTCACATGATAACAAGCAACTTAATTATTTTTTAAAGTGGCCATCTTTCTAATAGGTCTTATTTTTCAAAAGAGAGATGGGAACTCTTTTTTTTTTTTTTTGATATAAAGAGGTGGGGAACACCTATGTAATGTAACATACCTCTTCCTTTATTCCTTCTAAAAGTAAAATTATACAGAAGTGCAGTATTCCCAATTGGCAACGTTTTCCCAATTGGCAACGTTTTCAAACCTCTCAAGCATGAACACCTCGTACAGGTCACACAGGTGCAGGGGTGTCTTTCGAGACTCAGCTGGGAAGTGGGTGCTGGGGTTTACGCATCGAGTTCAGCCCTGCACCCCTTTCTTTGCGGAGTTATAGGCAGTCTATGATACTTTATGCCTTGCATGGAGTTACTCTTTTATCCGGGCTGTGGTGGAGGTAGATACCTGGACTTCTCCTCTATCCTTAGCTCTAGCACACCATCCCGTTTTGATCGTCATCCATTGATGGAATGTGTGCGTGAGATGCTCCAACAGCCTTGGTCCATCACTGTCCAATATGCATTTTGTGAGGTGAATACGGTCGTTGATCTACTGGCCAAGAGGAGCCTCTCCTTAGACCTAGCTTTGGTTTCGACGGACTCACCTCCGCAATACTGTATGAACCAACTTTTGCTGGATGCCTCGGAGGCACAAACCCTCCGGGAATTTATGATGTAATTTGTCTTTCATTTCCTTCTATACCAAAAAAAAAGTAGATATAGCCCTCAAAATTCAAAATTCTACAGCCTTAAATACTTGATTTATATTATGCTACCTTCAATATACTACTACTCCCAGGCTTTAAGTGTGATATAGATATGTGTGTTGAGCTGAGTCAACCGGTTTTATGACCAAGCTTGCTGGTAAGAATAAGTCTTCTTATCTCCTTCAAGTTCTTTCCACGCTGGAGCTTTGCTTCAAGCGCTGGTTTCCTTTACAGTGGCCGGCGCCTCTGGTGTTAGCCTCTATATAGTTGATTGGGATTGTTTCCACATTGTCTCCTTTTATTGAGTTGAATTTGTTTCAAATGGGGTATTTGATTAACTTAAGTGAATGATTAGTTGAGAAGTTCAATTGGGTTTTGGTTGGTGTGGTAAATTTGATGTCGTGTTGGTGGTAACGGAGTCGGAAGCAATTCTGGTGGTAATGGTGTCTGTAAGAACCGAATATCCCTTCGGCCTTCTCACCTATGATCGATGGGGTCGCCACCCAAGTTTTATTAGCACGGAGAAACCAAAAGATAACTCCTTATTCCCACAAAGAAACCGATTTGCTAACCAAAGATACCGGACTCGGGGGTTCGTCATGGATAGGAAGGTATGAGGCACCCCATCCATGCTTGGGCGAAATAGTATTCAATTTAAGCGATTAATGTGTCTCATGCATGTGTGCATGTGCGTAAATCAGAAATATTAGCATCAAATCAACCAATTCAGCATGCATAAACAAAGACTTAAAAGAACAAATGAGAGGAAAAAAAAAGGTTAAAACATAATTTTGCTTGCGTCTCCACCACTAGAGACATCCTACATGCCCCAGCCGGCTTCAAAGCCCACGTAGTTCTTGAGTTCAAAACAAACACTCAATAGAACATGTCAGTATCATCATAGCATCAAATCAGTAGCAATCAAAGTGATTTAGAATCGAAAAGAGTTTAGAACACTTACCTTGATTTTCGGACAGAAACTATGCGTCGATTTGCAGCCGATTTTAAGTGAACCAAGAGATCGATTCAGCCTCTGACTTCAACATAAAAGTTGTAGATCTTCCTCTTAGCTTTCCATAGAATCCACGATCGCAGCAATCTGAGGTCTATAACTCACGGAAAAATTTAATTACTGAGACAGCATGCTGCAGGAACTTCCGCGCAAGTTCTTCACGTTCTTGACTTCGGGATTGCGTTTGATTGCTCCTATGCTCTTGAATTCGACTTGTTATCTGCAAAGAAAACTGAAAGAACACAAATCCAAATATGTAAATACTCAAATTTGACCCACCAATATTTTATTAATTTAAATTAAGAATATATTTGTGACTCTGGATTAATGAGATGATTTAATTCAGAGTTTGGATATTTTTGTAATTTAACTTATTGAAATATTGATATTTTATTATTTTTGTAATTAATGAGATGATTTAATTCTGAGTTAAATATTTTTAAAGGTTTAATTATAATAAAATATGGGTATTTAATTGTTTTTAGGCTTTTATTTATTTTTGACCCATTTGAGATGATTTTGGATTTAAAATAATTTAGGAGCCTGAACCAATTGAATATGGATCATCTAGCAACTCAAACCCACTAAAAACACAGAGCTTACAGCCAATTAACCCTAATTTTCGTCAAAATTCAGGATTAATTATATTCCTTTTGTGTTTTTATGTGTTTATGGTATGTATAGTGGAGTGGGGAAAAAATAAGAGAAAATAGGAAAAGAATAGGGGTAAGCTACAAGTTAGGAGACTTTTCGGAGCTTAAAATAAGCAAAATTCTGATTAGAAAGGCGTGGGAATCAAGTTGTACCGGAATGATGAGGATCAAAACCGGAAAGGAAAGAACCGTTTTGGAAACAAGTGCCGGCGGACATGGCGAGATGACCGCCAGCACCTGGCAGACTTCTAGGGATGAATTACAGGGAACTTTTACTTGGGGTAATTATAGGGCTGCCAGTAGGATAGATAAAGCTTTTTTTCAATCCTATATGGTTCTCTTTATTTCCTTCTATTAAGCTGTGGGAAGAGGAGAAAGGAGGGTCGGATCATTGTCCAATCATTTTGGCGCAGGAGCAACTTGATTGGGGAGTTAGACCGTTTAGGTTCCTTAATTGCTTGCTTGCCCATAAGGAATTTGATTCGGTATTAAATCATATGTGGCTAGAGGTGGTGAGAAGTTTCCAGGGAGGTTCATTCTACTTCGGAAATTGGGTTTTCTAAAACAGTCCCTTAGGCGATGGAATAAAAAGAGTTTCATTAACATAGAGGAGGAAATTAAGGCGTTGGAAGTGAAGATTGATGGGATGGCAGGATTACGGATCGGAGAGGGCTGGATGAGGAAGAAAGAAAGCAAACAGGGGTGTGGAAAGCAGATTTGGCAGGAAGAAAACGACAGCAAGAATGCCTATAATATCGAGATCAAACACGAGACATGGAATATGTCATTCTCGCATATGTTTAATCTATGGTTTCTTGAATCTGAGTTAACTGTCCAAAACAAATACAATTGATATCTTATATCAATCAACTTGAGCACGACCATGTATTTTACAGTTCAACTCTATCAAGGGGCCCAACAGATATATTTCCCATTACATGGGCTAAACAAATTCCATCTTGACCAAACAAATCTCACTACACATTATATCATGTTCCCAAAAATAACTCTAATGTCTACCCAGCTACAAGTAACTAAGAGTAATATCAAAGCACATGACTCATATGTTGGGAACCTTGATGATCTCAGGTCTAAGGAAAACACTTATATGAACCACCAATGACAACATGCAATGATCCATGTGGTGTTCTTAAGTTGGGTCGGTCTAGTCCACAAGTTTCCTGACTTGTACCCTTATGCAGACCTCATATCTCATATGACTCTCAACATACGCTAGTCTTAATATATTATTACAACCCATCCACAATAATAATCGACTAGGGACTTTTAAGAATATAAAATATTCTTGGGTTATAAATATGTCCAAGCAATCTACACAGATATAAATGGATAAATGAACATATTAATTGGAATAAAACCTTAATCAAATATCATGACTCTAAAAGTAATATAATCATCCAATGATTGGTTTTTTGGCATAACACTAACAAATATTGTTGAGTAAAGTCGAATGCTTGCCTATACCTTACCTAGGAGTAGCGTTGGGTGCCAATATGTCGAGAGTTAAGGCTTGGGATCTTGTTATCTCTAGGATTAAAAGTAGGCTTGCATCATGGAAAGGGAAGTTTTTGTCTTTGGGAGGGAGTGTGACTTTAATTAGGGTTATGCTCAGTAACTTACCGATTTATTATCTATCTCTTTTTAAGATTCCCTACGGGGTGGCTACGAGGATTGTAAGGTTACAGTGGGAGTGTTTATGGGGGGGAAGTGGAGAGAAACGTAAGAAGTGACTTGTTGCTTGGAATAAAATCGCAAGGCCTAAAAACTTGGGTGGTTTGGGTATTGAGGATATTTTATTCAAAATCAGAGCCTCCTTTTCAAATGGCTTTGGAGAGATATCAATGTTGATGATCAACCTACTGAAAAGTCGTTGTGGTCAAGGATCATTAACGATAACTATCAAGGTGTTTCTACTTCCTCTTGGTCGAGTTTTAATGAAGCTCTGTACTCCTCTATCTGGAGGAATGTGGTTCGTTCTGAAGAAGGGTCGAGGGGGCTTGATTTGAAGCTTCTTGAGAAGGTGATGGTGGAGGTGAGAGATGGGAGTTCATGTAGGTTTTGGAGTGATAGATGGATTGGGAGGGGGACACTGATGGAGTTATATCCGAGATTGTTCTCTTTATCCAATAATAAATCGGCAGTTGTAGCTGAGGTGCTAAGTTGTGACAATGGAATCAATGGGTGGAATTTCAATTGGAGGAGAACTCCTTTTTCCTGGGAGACGAAGGATATTGATCGGTTAAAGGATTGTGTAGGCGTTGGGATGCTTAGAGTGGGAGAGAAGGACGACTAGAGATGGATGGGTGATAATAAGGGAGTCTACTATGCTAATTCTGGTTATGAGTGTGTATCTAAAAGTGTGTTCCATTTTAGGGGTCTATCTTGGCTGTGGCTTGGTTGTGCTCCTATGAAAGTGGAGGGTTTTGTGTGGATGGCTCTTAATCAAGGCATTGCGGTGCATTCGATCCTTTTAAGGAGCAATATCATTGACAGTGGTAATGCTTCTTGTGTCTTCTGTAATGAGGCTGTGGAGTCTAGGGACCACTTATTTGTGCAAGTGTAAATTTGTGTGGTGCTTCTGGAGTAAACTATGCGAGTGGTGGGGGGGTGCGGTGGTGTGAGCCTAAATCTTTGGAGGATTTGTTTGAACAATGGATGGGGATTGCAGGGATGGGGCGGCATAGAGCTCCCTGGATGGTTATCTTTTATATTTGTATGTCGTTTATCTAGCTGGATAGGAATAAACTTATCTTTCAAGCAAAAATCATGGATTGGGAAGGAATGATGGATGTCATGTTACGAAGGGCTGTGTTTTGGTTCAAAGCTACTCAACCGAGTTATCTCTATGATTTTGCTACACTGATTATCAATGCGAATAGTGCGAGAGCGTGGGTTGGGCCAAGATGCAATTTTAGTCCTATGTAAACTTGTATATTGTCTGTTGTGATTGATGTATCTGTTGTAGGGGTGAACTGGGGTGGGTTTCGTCATCTGTTGGATGACTAATTCCACCAGGTTTTTGTTTAGATATCAATAAAGTTTCGTATTCATAAAAAAAAGACCCCCTAAACACTATAAATAGGACCCCCCATTCACACTCAATTCACACATTTTTTTTTTCTCTCTTCCCCCTCTATACACACATAAGCTTAGGTGCTTGGAAAGATTCTCTAATTCCAAACTTATTATCCCTTCTGAGGGTTGAAATTCTGGAGGAATTTTGTGGAGAGGAGTAGTAGCAAAGTAGCAGTAAGAGGAGAGCAAGAGAAAGAGAAGAAGGAGGAAGACTGGAGCAAACTTGTGGAGGAAAAGAGGAGGAACCCGAGTAGAGAAATCCTATGCAGGCAGTCCTGGAAAAATCATCATATCTGGAGCTATAGGTGTTGGATTGCTGCATTCTTGGAGTCCCTGGAAATCTAAGAAGTAGCTAGACAAGTTTTCTGTTGACACCAGAGACTAGTTCGGCCTCCTTCTACCTCGAATTACCCAGTGAAGTGCTATTAAGAGGGTTGAAATTCTGGAGGAATTTTGTGGAGAGGAGTAGTAGCAAAGTAGCAGTAAGAGGAGAGCAAGAGAAAGAGAAGAAGGAGGAAGACTGGAGCAAACTTGTGGAGGAAAAGAGGAGGAACCCGAGTAGAGAATTCCTGTGCAGGCAGTCCTGGAAAAATCATCATATCTAGAGCTATAGGTGTTGGATTGCTGCGTTCTTGGAGTTCCTGGAAATCTAAGAAGTAGCTCGACAAGTTTTCTGTTGACACCAGAGACTAGTTCGGCCTCCTTCTACCTCGAATTACCCGGTGAATTGCTATCAAAATTCTGCTTAGGAGTGGTAAGCAAGTAGGAACAAGAAGAGGGCTTCAAGTGGTAACTCGTTCTAATTCTCATGATTGATTGCTGATGTGACGTGGTGATGTTGTTGATATGATTGTATGTGATGCATATTAAGAACTGCGTGAGCTTTGAACCCATTATCAGGGGGTACGTAGGCAGTTTCTAGTGGTGGAAATACAAGCTCAATCTTTATTTATTTTCTGTTTTGTCCTTGTCTTTGTTTTTGTTATTTGTTTTGTTGTGCATGGCATATATTTTTCTTTAATTGCACATAATCTCACCCCAACACGAATGGGTGCCTAATACCTTCCCATTCTTGACAAACCCCCGGGTCCACACCTTTGGTTCGTCCATCGGTTGCCTTAAGGAGTCATCGGTTGCTTAAGGAAGATTTTCCCTGAATTTTGCCCTGTAATAAAATTCGGCTGGCGACTCCAAAGATGTGGATGACGGTTAAGAAGAAGGTGGTGAGTAAACCCAATGAATTTTGGGTCTGGTACTCACAAAAAGTACCACGTGATATCTGAGAGTAATAAGCTAAAGAATTGAGAAGAATTGAGAAGAGAATTTGGTATAGTTTTCCCAAGCTAAAAGAGCTTCCTTCCCCTAAAGATTTCTCTCAGAGATCCCCCAAACGTGTTTTCAAAGGGTTATATTTATAGTGTTCAAAGCCTGGAGGGACGTGGTTTTGATCCTAGGGTCGAGACTAAACCCCTAAATCCAATGGTTAAGAGTTAAGGTCAAGAAAAGTGGAAAAAAAAAACTAGAAAATTTTCAAAACTGGGAAAGATGTCTGCCGGAGCCAAAAGATGACCGCCAAGGCTCGACGGTCATCTCTCCACGACTGCCGAGCACAAAAGATATCAGCCAAGATCGTAGCAGTGCCCGCCTTTTCCTATTTTGACCGGGTTTCCATTAATGCTTTCCAATCCTTTTCTTGAACGCCATGTGGGGACTCTCTATCTAGAAAAACACCATTTTCTTGATAAAATGAAACGCCCCGACCCGTATTTACCGTACACAATAAACACGGGCTCAACAACCCAAAATAAAAACAACAATAACATCATAACCGGCCCAATGGCCCAACAATAGCAATATAATGCACAGCGGAAGACTTAATAACTCACAAAGACACTGTATGCGACATAGATGAAAACTATGGATCCAAGTCATGTCCAAGGGATAATGCCGCAGCCTGTCTGGAATGCACCAAACCTGTACCACAAATAATCCATCCTACGGGATGAAAGCCCGCAGGTGAGGGGTGAGTCTGAAGTGCTCACCAACGAAGGATAGACAATCAATATGCAACACTAAAATTACTCAAGGTCAAAAACAAGCATAACAGTCAAACCAAAAGACAAGACACAAAATTGGTCCAAGACCAAAAAGACTAAAATAAAATCCAATTTTCCAATTTTATCTTTCCGGGCCCTGTCACGGATAAGCTAGGGGTCAGACCTGGTTATCAACATATTCCGGGTGCTAGACCAAATCCAAGAGAACCCAGGGATCGACATCCCAAAAATACGAACCCAGGGATAGACATCCCAAGAATAATCACGGGATAGACATCGCAAGCATAGACATGCTTATCACAAGTAACCCAGGTCATGGCCACCACAAAGCAGTCTTAAACCATCGAGTCGTACCACTACTTATCACGTGACAACTATATTATCATCAAAACCAAGTCACAGGAATCAACATCCCTAACCAAAATACCGGGATAGACATCCCTATCCAAAACTAAGGATCGACATCCTTATCACATTTGATTATTTATTCCATTATACTTTAAACCAAAAAGACACAAGGATTAATATCCAAAAACTCAACACGGGGATAAACATCCCAAAAACCAATCAAGACACTAGGATAAACATCCCGAACCAAAACACAGCAAATGCATCAACAAACAGGGCAATAATCATCAAGCACAATAACCGAGTAATACAGGCACATATTGAAGGAAATCCATCCTCACCTTGGCCGATTACTCAACTCTGGAGACAATGACCGGTCCCAAGCCGGCTCCTCGGGAAACTGCCCGATATCAAAACCTATGCAACAAAACAGTATATACTCACATAAATGCACATAATCAGTATACTATGATGCCAATACTGCGAAATAAACCCATCCCGGTTCATATCTCTTTTATTATTTCCCTTTACCGAAAATATTATACCGTACGTATATCCGAATATAATTTCGGTACCATACTTTAATTAAAACTCTTTTCAAAATATTTCCATAAATTAATTACACTTTTCCCAAAATATAATCACCATAATTTTTCTGGAAAACATAACATATGTATATATATATTTTCCAAAATATTATTTTTTTAATAAAACTATTTACCATAATATAATTACTAAATATTATTATTTATCAAAAATATATATATTAATCATATGCTATATATGTTATTTTCCAGAAGATATATAATCATAAAAACTTACTCTGAAAATAAATACAATTTAATATATATACATTTTTATTTTCTAAAGACAAAATACTTTTCCAACAATTATAAATCAACATAATTATATATATTTCAGAAATATTAACTATGTTATATATATATATTTCCAGAAAAATTATCCCTTTTCATTTTTATTTTTTTTCCAAAATATAATTTTGTATTTATATATATTATAATTTCTTTTTTTTTAAACTAGACTGGGCCATGAACAGTGAGCTCATGCCCAGTCCAGAACCAGAACAGCCCAACAGGTAAGGCCCAACTGCCCAGGCCCGCGAGGCAGCCCGGCAGTAGGGTCCAACCCATCTCCAACCCATTTGTGAGTCGGGTACTCACCTTGGCAGAAACGGGTCGAGGTGTCGGGTAGGAGACGGCGGCACGGCGAGCGGCAGGGACGGGCGAGGACGAGCGCGGCAGGAAGACAAGCGGCGACTGCAAGGCGCGGCTGCTGGGTTGGCGACGCGGCGGTGGTGGCTCATGCGATGCGACCAAAGGGAAGGTGGATCCGCGGGTCGTCCGCCAGGTCAACGGCTCCTGGCAGCACGTCTCGTGGTTGAAGGAGGAGGAGGCGACGGCGTCGAGGTCGCGATGGCACGGCGACCCTGACGGCGGCGGTGGTGAGTCGAGAGGCGGCGCGGATCGGTCCGGCGCGCACAGTGACGGGGAGGAGGGAGAGGTGGCGCACTGTTCACCCCGTTATTTTTTTTTTTTTTGTATTTTCTTCCTTTTTCTTCTTTTTTTTTTCTTTACTCTATTTTTCTGTTTTTCCTCTCTTTTCTTTTTCATTTCTATTTTTTTTACTATTCATCATGTGAAGCTTCAATAATGCAGCTTGTCTGCATTACAGAGCGAGTCCGGTCCGGACTAAAAAATAACTGATACCCCCTTAGTTATTTTCCGGTGTGATTTTTTTGAGGATTCCTGGACCCGAAAAATACCAACTTTGGTCCGTAAAATCCACGGAAAAATCTCGAGCGCGGGAAAACCCTTGGTTACGAAAAATGATGCCCGATTTACCTTGAATTAATTACTCAAGATTAATTCTTTCGGTAAATCACTGTAAAAAAACTTTTACAGTCCCGGTAAAAATCCAAATTTTTACCCGGGCTGTTACATAAAAACTCCATAGATTATTCCTATTTTCTCAATTACTTAACCTACACTCTAAGGATCTCAATTATTCCTCTTTTCTCCATAAAATAGGTAAAATAATAGTCCAACTTAAATTAGGCCTCTAATCCAATGAAAATTAGAGGTAAATAAGTCAGAAAATTTGTGCTAAGCCTGCGCCTAATTATATGGATAGTCCATTAATTTATTTGTTTGGTTTCTAAATCAAAATTAGAATCTAAAAATCAATAAAATTAACCTTGGGCTCTAAAATACAATAATAATCCAATAAAACAAATAGATGGCTAAATTTGAGTGTTCAAAACGTCAGGGAAGAAGATGAAGACGGTGAAGATGACGACAACGATGATGAACACCACAAGCTTTTGAATGCGGTAGAGGAAGCAGCTCCCGCAAATTGTTTTGAGTTTTTTTTTCGATACTTGTTTTGCAGGTACCACAATCCCTAGATAAAATACTATCCTTTTGGTTATGGAAGTGCAAAAGAAAATTAAAAGACATAGGGTTCCGTTGTGCAGGCTTCAAAAAAGCCAAAACTCAAAGGCGTTACCAAGTGTGTACTAACCAGTTTAAGACCGCCTAAATTTTTCTACGACAACCGATTTTGGTGCAAACTGTAGAGCCGAAAATCGATATTTTTTTACTTCAGTCTTACTAGAGGGTTGGTCTCTAGGTTCTGGTTAAGTTTCTTGTAGTTCTAAGGGTAGAAACTATTTTTAGTTGATAAAGATATTATGTAATTGATGTACCGGAGGTGTTATGAAATGAAATATTTCTCTTTGACAAAAAAAAAAAATAACATACAGGTGGAGACAATTGAATCTTGAAACAGTTGGGCTTGAAGCTCTTCCAAAACTCCTGCAAGGAGAACCTCATTTTTAGCAGACCTCCAAAAGGTGAGTGACTTTTGCAGCAGATTCCAAACTTCTATTACATGATTCTCAACTAAGGTGAGACAATTGAATCTTGAAACAGTTAGGGTGATAAAGCAATAGCTTATTAGCTGTAGGATAATACTGCCATAGAGATAACAAAAAAGGTATAGTATGGATCATGAATCTCTTTACCACGAGCAAAGTATTCACAGAGTGTTCCATTAATAGAAATAGAAAAATTTAGAAATAGTCAAACAGATTTTTAGTCAATGAATGAACTTCTCATTAAGGGAATTCATGGTAGTTAGAACATTCAACAAAAACAGACTGGATTACTTTCATCAAGTCAATATTCAAAATGCAACGTTCAGACCTATGAAAATATTAGGTACTTCCTCGCTTTTGTTATAAAACACGTTTTATACTGTGTGAATACTGTTACTACTGTACATACCTTGTTCTATATATACCCAGATAATGAATAAAAAATGTGGATCTGCGCTCCCTACTTCTTCTCCTGCCTCTATCTTCTTCATCTGCTCTTCTCCATTTTCTTCATTAAACATCTAAATTTATAACACGTTATCAGCACGATAACGTCTCTACCTTGAGAAGAAGAAAATTGAGCAGAAAAAAAGGGCGGAACCAGAAAACACAAAAAAAAGGAAGAACGCAATGAACAGTGCGTCACCTCCACTCGGCACTGTTCAACGCGTAAGGGTTGCCGGCCGTTGCTCGCCTCACTGCCGCCACCAGCAGCCCCCCCATGCCGTCGCCGACTGAACGGCACCTCTTCCTCCCATTTTCACTGCTCGACGTGCTGGTAGGAGGCCAAGACCCGACGAGTATCCATCGGATCCGCCCCGACCCGTCTCCTTCCTCTCCTCGTTTGCAGCACCTACGGTCGCGGCCTCACCGTCTGCGCAGCGCGCCTGTGCCGAGCGCCTGCCGCGCTGCCCTCCACGCAACTCAGCTCGTCGGTACAGACCGCCGGGCCGTCGCTTGTGGAGACGACACGGCCGCACGAGCCACCACTACCGCCCTCGATCTGCAGCCTCCTCAAAGCACAGCTGCGTCGCCTCATCTTCGCGCCACCCGTGCTCGCCCGCTCGCACCGCCGTCTGCAACACCGAGGTAAGGTAACCCGCCACGGGTTAAAGACGACCGGATGGGTCGTGATCCTGGTCGAGATGACCCGTTTTTGGAGTTGCTGGGCTGGACGTGGGCTGAGCCCTAGCTTGGGCGCTTGGGCCTGAGACCTGGGTTTGGGCACTTGGATCTGAGTCTGGGCTTGGTACTGTGCAAAGCTAGGACTATACTATTCATGGCCCAGTCTGATAAAAAAATAATAATAATAAATAATAATCTGGAAAATATAATTTGGGAAAATAATAATTATTATATCAAAGTATTAAAATACTGGAATAAAACCTGGGTATAAGTATGGTAATCATTTTTAAATCTTTCAATTCACATTTGTTTATTTGTTTAGTATTCAATATTGGTCGGCTAAGCCGCCTTATCTCTATGTTGGTCGGCAAAGCCGCCTTGCTTCATATATTGGTCGGCAAAGCCGCCTTATCTCTTTATTGGCCGGCTAAGCTGCCTTATTTCATTTGTTGGCCGGCTAAGCCGCCTTTATCGAGTAAGCATATATTGTATACCATCTATAATTATTATGCTTATTTTTCTGATTTGGCTATTAAAAGGCCTATCGTATTTATTTTCTCGCTTTAATTTTATTTACGTTTTACTTGGGCTAATTAGCAAAAGCCCCATGTTTATTTATTTTATTTAAGTCTTTTATTTATTTAATTTTGGAATTATGTTACAAATATTGGAGGCCCTTAAAATTTTCGGAAGAAATTTGTTATGGGTATTGAATGCATTTAACTGCATATCGTTTAGAAGACGCAATAAACGAGAAAATAAAGCAAAGACTGGATGTCTTACTGCCAAAAGATCCCGCAGATCTTTAAGGAAAATTGAAGAAAGATATGACCACCAGAAGGTGGACATTGTATGACCACCAGAAGGTGGATATTGTATGACCATCAGAAGATGGATACTGTTCTTATCTTGATACCCTGAAGGTGCAATATATATTGAATAATTTTATTTTATGTTTAGTTTAATTATTATGTCTTTTATTTTATTTTATTTACTTTACAGCATCATATAATCGTTTCTAGAATAAAGGCTCAGGCATTAGTCTTGAAGACAATGCAAATTGACATCTAAGGGGGAGAGTTATATGTGTGGATGTCAACTATTTCACATAACATGTGATAATATAATCTCGTAATGAGAAAAAGATTAATACGCTCCAGAAGAGATAAGTTTGAATATGTTCCCAAAGAACGCAAGCTTCACTATGATCTAGAAGATCATATATTTACGCTCTAGAAGAGCAAATACTCTTGAAGAGTACAGAAACCCCTACTTGCAGTAATAAAAGAAATTATTATGGATCCCGTTGAATTGACTCTGCTCTATTCCCTGAAGCGAATAAAATAGTATATTTAATTGTGCTTGTGGCCGTGAATGAGGTTATAATGGCAAAGCTAAGGGAAAATATGCATATTATTGCAAAATAGATCCATTACTTGAGAACATCCACATAGAGGAATTGTTCTCATACAAAAGTTGAAATAATTATTTATCTGTTGGGTACAACATTGACTCTAAAACTCTGAGCCTCGTTGTTGATGTTGACCCTAACACTGTCGTTCCAGGAGAACCACATACCACCCATGTTATTTTCTCCAGGTATCTCAAACCGATTTGTTTGCGGAAAACGGAGTGGAATTACCCCATGGTTCTCTGCATGTTGCCACAAGGTTTCAGTAATCAGTACCATGTTGGGCTTATACTGATTCTTCAGATCCCTTAAGGTACGCACAAAATCTTGGGACCTTCTAGTTACACCCCTGCAATTCCACAGTAACAGTCGTACCTTAGGCCATGTAGGTGGTAACCCTGACACTCTTGGGTTACTCCGAGCCATCATGGAAACCTGATAATAACTGCTTTGATTTAATATTTGACAAGTAGGCTCTAGCTGAAATTCCTGCAGTCTATCAGATATGAAAAACATAATAGAGTTAGTCGAGCCATAAAAGGAAGCCGTTAGATTGCTTTGGTCCTCTAGGAAGAAAGTTTTTTCCATAGGAGTCACAAAGAACCTAGATGAGTATAGCTCATCAACAAAAACTAAACGAAGAATTCTTGCAAGTTCACTCAGTAATTCCTCCTGTTGCTCATTCACCATACTATATGCTAACCTATTCCTCCTTCCTAGAGACGCACCCTCAACAAAGAAAACTGTAGCTAGGGAATGCATTTTCTTGTCTTATTGAGTTTTCTGAATCTTCCTATTTCTACCATTCCCTTCTTATAGCCTGAGCATAGACAATTAGGTGTCAGTTTTTCCAAATGTAGACCCTCTTTCTGTCTCCGAAAAGATCCAGAAGATTTTTCGGTAATTAAAAAAAATTGCATTATTTGTTAATAAACTCCAATAATTCTGATCTTTTTCGATATGAGTGGCTGATATAAGCCTAAAATTGGCACATATATTGCAGCCTGAAACTAGCAATTTAAGTTATTAAACTTACCATATCCAGCCAGAAGCTGGAATGCACTAGCCTGAAGCTAGCAATTTTTAAGTGTTTAAATACACAGCTTGCACAGCTCGAAGCTGAGACTAACTAGAAGTTGGCTAATAAATATGTAATTTATAGCTAGTATGCCCCAGCCAGAAGCTGGTAAATAATTTTCCTAATTTATCATTTCCAGCCTAAAGCTGGCACATAAATAGTAGCCTGAAGCTGGCACCAACTTAAAGTTAGTACATGGACTTATTGTTTGGCATGACCGGTTGGGGCATTCCGGGTCAATAATGATGCACAAAATTTATTTGGTCATTCATTGAAAAACCAGAAGTTTCACTGTAAGTAACCGGGTCATGCAATTTGACAATCAAATGTAACTAATGCGCAACGGAAATCCCGGTACTCATGGAGGATCCATGAGAAACAGAGTAAACCGAGTTATAGAAAAACATACCTTGTTCGGTTGAGTTCTTTCACTCAACTGATGATCCGAATCAGCAAGAGCCGGACAGCAATCCCGCCCCTCTAGGGTATCCACACGAACCGTGATAACTAGTTGGAATCGTCACACGATTACCAACCCGAGCACCCCCGAACTGATGTGCTAGCAGCAGGTTTTCGGAAGCTAGAGTTTGTGGTATTTTTTTCTTTCTCAAAGAAGGTGTGTAGTCTGAAAAACTCAAGACTCTCTCAAGCTCTATCCTCTGAAAATTTTTCAGACTCAAAGTGATGAAGACCCAAGGCATAATCAGATTATGCTTAGTCTAATCCTACTCATAAAAGTAAGGGACAAAGTGGCCAACACCTTTGGCCAACATGATTAGCTTTTAGCTAATGATATCTCCACTAATGTCTTAATGGGATTACACATCACCATGCACTGATTATGGTTCAATAAATCAGACATTTAGTGAACCAAACCAGCCCAAAACGACCCTGATCCAACCACGGTCCAACCATGGTCCAAATATCTGGTTCAACCACGCAACCATGGTTCAACCAACAGCTCGAATCAACGGCTCTAAGTGTGTGACCTTGTAGGAACTTGTAACATCTGGCAATAATTATAAACTCATTTACAATTATAAGCAAAGAGCGGCGTCTAGCAACACATCATTGCTACCCGAACGACAAGATCAGTACTGATTCACATGCCTCGCAAACATGTCATCGTCCCTTCGTCCCATTATCAAGATTAAATACGAGACATGGAATATGTCAATCTCGCATATGTTCAATCTCGGTTTCTTGATCCTCTAATTAACCGCGTAAAACGGATACCTATGATATCACCATATCATAATCCGAGCATGGCCATGCATTTACGGTTCAACTCTATCAAGAAACCATCCGATAATATACCCGTTATATGGATTGGACGAATCCCCTCTGGATCATACAAAACCCACTACACATTTATCATATACCCAATGATTACACTAAGGTCTATTCATTTACAAAATAGCCAAGAGTAATATCAAAGTATACGACTCATATGTTGTGAACCTTGATGATCTCAGGTCTAAGGACAATACATATAAGAACCGCTAGCGACAAACATATAACGTTCCATGTAGCGTTCTTATGTGGGTCGGTCCAGTCCACAAGTTCTCTAACTTGTACCTGTATGTAGAATTCATATCACATATAAATTCTCAACATACGCTAGCCTTAATTTAGTATTACAACCCATCCATAATAATAATCGACTAGGGACATTTAAGAATATATAATATATTCTAGGGTTATAAATATGTGCAAGCGTTTATCTCATAAACGATATTTATTGGAATAACCTTAATGTGTATACATGACTACAAATAAACATCCATTGATTGGCTTTTGGGCATATTACACTAACATTCTCAATCAATGAATTTCCACGTGTTTGTGTGCTGCAAAATTAATTATACGGCTTTCCTAAGATGAGATTGGCCTGGAATCATCAGCAAGAATGGAAATAATTCAGGGACATGTACGCGGACTAATAACTCTGCCATGTTGACCATCTTGGTAATTTTTATGATGCATCGACTAGATGGTCTATTGTATGATGCAAGTTGGCATTGTGCGCACTTATTTTAATGATTAAGCCACTTGTGGGTACATATCCCTACTTATGTTATTAGACTATATGTTTAAATAATGCTGGTATATTTCTTCAATGGATAATGTATATCATTGGAAATCAACCCAAACAGATTTGGGAGAATATTGACAATCGATTGCAGGACAATTGTTAATGAAATATTACTGTTTGAGAAAATGGTATTTTACTTGCAGCAGCACTTGTGTGTATCAAGCCAACAAGTTATCATAATGTCTCCCTATTTAATTGGTTCATAGTCACGAACCTAGTAACTCCCATCTTCGGACCGTTGGTTGTACAAGTATATAATGCTCCACCACAGCATAGTAAAATTGGTCCTTAAAGAAGACTGGGAATATATGTTGTGTATGTTGGGCATGAATCTCCATCAATTAGAAAGTAATTGAAACCATTGACTAATGATTGGAGATTTGTTAATTTTTAATTTGATGAAAGAGTTTATCCAACATCAGGGGGAGAAAATAAGCAGCTGGATCAAAAGATGATTCATTTGCAGAAAATTGATATGCAATTGTCAGACACATAAAGTGACCAAATATTATATACCAGCTACAAATGCTCCTGTTTAAATTAATGTTCCAGAAGAACAAGTATAATATGCAAATGAATCTAAAGTGCGCCAAAAGTGCAGAATATTCTCGGTTCCAAAAGAAAACAAATTTCTCGATAGAGAAAAAAGGAGCAAAGAGATAAGATGACCCTAGTAAGAAAATAAGGCCTCCAGTAGAGGTTCATATTCAAAGTCCTCAAGAAGAAGAAAATCCTCCAGAAGAGTTTTCTGACACAATTGATAAGGTTCCAGAAGAAACACATGAAAATGATGAGATCTCGATTAATTATTAAGTGTCAGGAATAAGATGGAACCAACATGAAATAACCGTCGACGGAATATTTATTTTATAGCGCTAAATATTATGAAAGAAAATGAGGATCATGAACCTACACCTGTAGATGAATGTATGCGCAGAATGATTGGCCAAAATAAAGACATATAAGGCTATGTTAGACTCGCTTGTGAAGCGAAGAATTTTTCGGACCTGTAGTCCGTACAACAATGGTATAAAATCGGTCAATTATAAATGGGTGTTTGTGCGAAAAAGGGGGAAAGCATGGCTTGTCGCACAAAATACGATTTGTAGCACAAAGCTTTACCCAGAATGACCTGGTATTAATTGTGAGGAGATTTTCTCCACTATGGTAGATGCAATTATTTTTGATAAGTCTGGTATTATATGAAAGAATTAGAAATGCATCTAATGGATGCAATTATAGCCTATTTTTAAGGATCCAAAAGTCATGACATATACATGAAGATCCCTGAAGGATCTAAGTTGCCTGAAGCAACGAATTCCCAGGAATATAAAAAATTAAGTTGATCTTCATATGGTTTGAACCAAATTTGGGTATTTATAATGATTCTTGCATATATGCTCTACGTGTTTTACTTAATTCATGTGTGAATTAATTATTATCATTATTGATGACTAATGATTTAGATACTATTATTGAGATTTAAATATTTTTGGAACTTCTAAAGAAGCTTCCAAATACCGTGCTATGTTTGGTCCTGAAGTACCCTATCAAAGTAAAATTTATATTGCTTGTAATATGAAGCCTGAAGCTTTTGCCATAAGCTTATTGGCAAGATATGATTTTACTTTTATCTTCGGGATATAATAGACATGGTATCATATTAACCCTATAAGCCCGAAGAGAATACAGTTGGTTTTGCAGATGCAGGTCCTTTTACTTGATCCACATAAAGCACAGACGGACATCTGCTACAACTTTACACGTGAAATTGCTACATCATCGGGACCACAAAAGCAAGAGGACAGGGAAGATGCTCCAACAACAAATTCTGAAGATAATGCTGCCTACATTGTCCAATTAAAGTAGTGATGTATCAAAAGTGATCGAACAAAGCGTATATCACCAGAAGTTGACAAAGATGATTGACATGCAGCAACATCAAGAAATCACTAGAGGCCAAAACGAGGGGGAGTAGAGTACGTACTGCACTCTTTTTTCCTTCATCAAGTTTTTATCCCACAAGGTTTTCTTGATAAGGTTTTTAATGAGGCAGTTACTCCCAAAAAGCGTATTCTACCCAAAGTACAACAATATTCAAGTGGGAGTGTTATAAAGCGCGTTTTATACTTTGTGAATACTGTTACTATTGTACATACCTTGTTCTATATATACCCAGATAATGAATAAAAAAAATATAGATCTACAGCTTTGTAATTGTTGATTTCTTTATAATGGAGGAAAGAGTGTGTGCATGTCATTGTTATAGCTGGAAGGTTACATTAGCCTAGATCGACGCATAATATCTCATTATTTTACCAAACGGATATAGATAAACCCACACATAGAGTGGCTGATAGATAAAGTTAATGTTGTTTTTTTTTTTTTAATACATTGGAGTAGTATATATAGGAGGGATTGTCTAAAGTCTAAACTAAAGGAAAAAAAAAAAAAAAGCAAATGTGAGAAAGTCTTGTACAAAGTGGTAAAGTAAAAATTAACAGATTGATCATTTTATTCAAACTTGTTTTTTTAAGAAGAAACATCCCAAACCTGCCATTTAAATTTTGGAACAAATCGATTAAGGATCCAACTCCAAGAATATCAAAGCTAATGTGAACATATAATTTGGCACAAAATCTAAAAAAAAACAATCATAGATAAAGTAGCCATCTTTCTAATAGGTCTTACTTTCCAAATATCTATCAATTTTTTTTGTTTCCATCCGGTATCGAAGCTTGCCCCGACTAATCCGATCGACCCGGGTCGCGCACCTGGGTTTGGTGGGTGAGTCTCCCAATGGTTCTTAATCCATCTTTAATAATACTTCTTAATATAGAATTAATTTTTTATTTATTTTTATAATAAAAAAATTAATACAAATTACTATACAATTTATTAAAATCTCCTATCCTCTTTTTTTTATAGGAGTCTCCACATAGCATCTGTCCAATCTAATATATTTTGTTCTATAATAATCAATGGGTTGGATTATGGGTTGAATTAAATAGTTTCAATAAACACCCTATGGTGGCATTGTTGGGTGCGGATTTCTGCAAAGTTCACAAACAAAAATAGAGGTAGATCTTGTGTGCTATCAAATACACAAGGAGGAAGAGAGCATTGGCACCATGTCCTAGTGAAGAATTGTAGTAGTGACAGGTAATAGATCCCTTATTCTTCTGGAATTAGCACTGTAAGTGAAGCTTGTGCTCCCAAATAAAAAGCTTATAGAATGAGGCTGAACGGCTATAATTTTTGTGTACGTTTAATTTTTTACATTCTCTTTAATTATTTTGTGTGTGATCCAACGAAGGGGAATTCACTCCCTATAAGTGAATAATTTGTGGAGACAGGAGAGGAGAGGGGGAGAGCAAGGGGACCCAGGCTCCCTATAAAATCCTACTTTATACTATTTTGGTTTTAGAGTGGCCCCCTAAAATTTTTTGGATCTGCCCGTAGTTGGAGTTAGCAGTACAAGTAAAGCTTGTGCTCTCATTTCTCAAACTAAATTTGTAGGGCTAGACTATTATTTGGAGTGTTAATGAGATGCTCGTAGAAAATAGAAGGGCGATATTTAGGTGCTTCGTGCCTTTGGCCTATGGAGTTGACCTGGGGATGATAGATTCCTACAAAGGTGTCAAGTGCTAAAAAAATACTAATAATAAAGACCGTGTATGGGACATAGAATAACAATGCGTGAAATTTATCAACGACAGATCCTATCCACTTGATAAAAAAAAAAAAAAAACTTCAGCTATATCTTTCCACACGCTGCGTGAGTTGGCATCCCACCATATAGTCCTGTCTTTTTGAATATCTACGTACATTATCACTAGTTGCCTATAAACCCTCTCAATCTTGTCCTCCAAATTCATAATTTGCTTAGTATCAAAAAAAAGAAAATAATTCATACCTAGCTATATATTCCCAGTACTGTCCATTTCAAGAACAGTCATGAAGAAGCTATTACTAGTTCTCTTGCTATCCACACTCACACTTATCCACTCTCCCATACTAACATCAGCTGCATCCTGCCACGAGGATGATGAAGCTGGTCTCCTGGCTTTCAAATCAGGCATAACCCAAGACACACTAGGA